>CABHPH010139522.1:0-11116 GCA_902168325.1 Peromyscus nudipes
CCCCCGCAAGCCTTCACTGAACTGTATACTTTTAAAGGCCGGACATTGTCCAGTTTCATGTTTTAAGTTGTAAAAGAAGCAGATTTAGGAAATAGAAGCAAATACAATCCCAGCATTCTGGAGGCTAATGGAGATGCTCCGATTTGGACCTCAAATTCAAATCTAGCTTGAGACAAGAAGACAAAGAGTCACTCCGAGCCTCCCTCTGGCTGCCTCACCTCCCACCTGGAGTACTGCAGGGGTGTCTTTGCTTCCGCCCAGCCTTCTGCCTTTACTACTCCCCTGCAGCAGGTCAACCAGAGGGGACCCCCCCCCCAGACAAGTCTTTTGCTGTGGGATAGGTGTGTCCCCAGAGTCCCCAATGCTATCTGTGAGCGCGATCAGGTCGCGAGGTCTTTGCAGATGCAATGTCACTATTGCAGGACTGCGTGCATGTGTGCGTGCGTGCATGCGTGTGTGTGTGTGTGTGTGTGTGTGTGTGTGTGTGTGTGTGTGTGTGATCACAGTCTGTGGCCCTAACAAAAGGGTGGGTTTGTCCCTCCCCGCCCATCTCTGGTGTGTGCTCTCTCTCGTCTCCACCGCTGCCCATGGGACGATGCAGTAAGAGGCCCCTCACCAGCTGCTGCCTCTTGCCTTTGGAGTTCCCAGCCTTCAGAAACACACACACACACACACACACACACATACACACAGTGTATCTCCTGTTCTTAATTTCCCAGGTTCAGGCTCTCTTTGTCACAGCAGCACACACAGGACTAAACACAGCTGCCAGCCTCTAGCATGACCCTGTGTTGGGAGGTCCTAGGTGCTGAGTGGCCAGGAGACCTTCCAAACCTCCCTTCATTCCTCTGTCCTGCTCACCTCCCTCCAGCCACACTAGATGCCTTTCTTCACCGAAGGCACCACAGGCTCCCGAGATCCTTCCTTAGCTGTTCCTTCCTCCCACATTTATCGGCATGGTTTGCTTCCTTACCCTCTCTAGGGTCTAGATGCCTCTTCTCAATGGCCTGCTTGTGTTTACCGCTTGATGAACAGAATCGGGCCCCACAGCCAGTCACTGAGTGTCTAGGAGCATCAGTGTGACTTAAAAGTCAGTGATCTAGGAGCAGCATCCATCCATCCATTCGCTCAATCAAAAGATACTGTGGTCCTCCCTGTGCTCAGGGCACTGTTCCAGATACCGTTAGTGATCATCCACATCACTCCCCACCACTGACGCCATCATACTGGTCATTTCCAGAGTGGGGCGATGGACAGAAAACCTGCTGTCAAACCAGACTGACAGCATCCCATTGAACACACCATCCATCCGTCACCGAGTTTGGAAACAAAGCCCTCGAGTCTCAGCAAGAGCAGAGTTCCAGGGATGGCAAGATGGCTCAGCAGGTAAAGGTGCTTGCTGTCAAACCTGATGGCCTGAGTTTGATCCCCAGAACCCACATGGTGGAAGGGGAGAACTGTCTCCTGCAAGCTGTCTCCTGACCATCATGTGTGCCATAGTGCACACCCACCCACTCTCACTATAAATAAATAAATATTAAAAAAAATTAGAGCTCCAGCATTACTTAGTTAACTTCGTTGCCATGCTGGCATTTCTGTTCACGCTGAAGGACCAAGGGCCACCCTGTTCTATTTGGCTTTCCACAGTTCTCTCCCAGTGCCTTGCCCTGACGCCATTACCCACGACCACAGGCCTTGCCCTCCTGCAGGCCGCCTCTGGCCAATGTCTCTCTCATCGGTCTCTGCCCCTGAGCCCCGCTGACATTGTCTTGGTGCCCCCAGCTCCCTCCTGCCACCTGGTTATGGCCCCAGGGTTCAGGTTCTCTTCCTTGCTGGGTCTTGTTTCCCTCTAGTCCTTCTTCATACAGCATCCAACCTTGCATGCATCCGGCACATGCATTCAATAGCCGCCACTGACTGACATGTCCCCTGGATAGGATCCGGTGCTCCAACCGAGGCTAAAAACTAAACAAGCTTCCTGCCATGCCAGTGTTTCTGGAGGAGGAGAGACCTCTCAGACCCAACTTGTAAATCATCATCACCAGAATGTAGCTCAGTGACAGAGCATTAGCAAGGCCTGGTGCAATTCCCAGTACCTCAAAAATAAATTTAAAAAAAAAACCGAAAAACAGTTGTTATCTGCTTTTTATTATCTACAGTGGAGATATCTGCCCCTGAAGCAACCGCTTAGGCCACAAGGGCCAAAGCCTGAGGGGATTTTGTGCCTCCAGGCACCAACTCTTTCAAAGCTACTCAGGGAACTTAACTGAATCTAAAGAACTCATCATTCAACGGTTTAGGCGGAATGCTGCTCGTTCAGAGAGGATTAATAGCTCGTAGCTAACCTTCTTCTCCCTTTGCTGGCGGCTTCCAAAAACCCAGCGTCCTTCTCTCAGCCCCCACTTAAAAACCCTTGCTACACGTGGTTCCTCCTTACCACTTCCTGTCGGCTACCTGCTGACTCAGCCTCCTGCTCGCAGGCTAATTTTATTCAATCAAACACATCTTTGAAGTGTTAACAAAAGCAATAGGAAAAAAATGCAACACACTTTAAAACAATATCCCCCAACAGAAAACCATGCAAATTACTTCATGTGGCGACAAGACTTTACTCTTTTTAATGACTTTCATGTATTTATTATGTGTGCGCGTGTGTGCCACGGTAAATGTGTGGAGATCAAAGGACAATTTGCAGGAGTCAGTTACCTACTTTCACCATGTGGATTCTGAGGACTGAACTCAGGTCATCTGGCTTGGTGACAAGCACCCTTACCCACTGAGCCACCTCAAGACCGTTTTGGCCCTTCTTACTCTGCACACACACACACACACACACACACACACAAACACAGTGCTTTTCACCAGGTGAAGTCACAGGGAAGCCACGCTCCTGCAAGTGTGTCCTGAATATTCTGTTTTCCTTGTGTGGTGGCATTTGGGCAGCACCTGTGGAACTTCCCACAGAAAGGCTCCAGGGGTCCCTCACACAGGGCAGAAGCTGGCTAGGGCAGTCTGGATGCTGGATTGGCCTGCACATAAGATAAGATTGCCAGACCTTGCTCAGGGCAGGCCTTTATCTCACTCACGTGCCCTCCCACAACACACACGCACACACACACACACACACTCACGCACGCACACTCGTACACACGCACGCACGCATGCACATCTGGCTCTGTGCCTAAGAGAACCAACCTCAGCCGTCTCTAACAGAACATCCATCATCAGTTATTCATTAACAAAACGTTCTAATCCATTGAGCTCTGACTGTTTGAGCTTTGCACTGGAATTAAAAACTATTTCAAAGTTATTTCCCCGAGTCTAATTTGACTAATATTAGAATTACTGCCACTGAATTGCACACAGCTTCCACATTGCCTTTTGAAGGCACTCGGGCAGGGTCACCTATTTGCAGGACGATCTTCAGGGAACTAGGTGTGCCTGACAAAAGTGTGAGAGAGCAGGCCCTGGTTGCCTTTATGGACACTGTTGTTGGTGGAAGGGAAGACTCCCTGATCCTGAGAAAGGCACCCAAGGCTCCCCCACTGCCAGTGATTCCAGTTAGAATTGGTCCATCCATGCCTTCCTGGACTAGAATTCCAGGCAGGCTGGCTAGCAAGAGTGGAGCCAGATGCTGTTATCCCACAGACCTCATTCAAATCCTGCTCCTGCTCCTCACTGGCTGTGTGACGCTCCCAGGCTTCTGAACTTCTCTGAGCCTCTACTCTCTTATGAAACAAGAACTGCAAAATCTGCCCTGCAACGGAAGGTGTGGAGGTAAAGTCAGATCATATCGTGCACTCAGCGAGTAAATGGCACCATCAAACACAAGGGCACAAAGGGGCTCTCCCTTCCAGGGTGGCTGGGGTCAAGGCTCCCTAGGAAAGATGGCACACACTCTCAGAGACAGGCATTGTTACTGAATTTCACAAGTGAAGAAGCTGAGACACTCGGTCTAAAATGTGACAAAGCTTTTGGCTCCTAAAAAAAAAGGGGAGGGGGGACGTGCTGCATAGCTGCTTCCTAACTTCCCTGGGGGCAGAAAGCAAATTTCCATCCAGTTTTACAAATCCCACAATGCTTTGTCTTGTTAAGAGTAACCTGATGCAGTTTGAAACATGTACACACACACACACCCATATTTGTACACATGTGGAGTCCAAAGGTCATCCTCAGTTGCTCTCTACCTTGTTTCTTAAGACAAGATCTTTCATTTGAACCTGAAATTTATTAATGTGTCCAAAGTGGCCATTGTCTCTGCTTCCTTGTGTTAGGAATAGAGGCATGTGCTGCTGGACCTGGGGTTGTGGTTGTTGTTGTTGTTTTTAGATGTGAGCTGGGGATCAAACTCAGGTCCTCATGCTTGCAGACTGAGCACTTTACCCACTGAACCATCCTGGCCAGGGAGCTACTGGCAAAGATGTTAGAGTCCACCAGAAGTCCCATAAAAGACCACCAGACATGTATGCAATCAACGTGAGTGTTTAATTCTCGAGAGCAAGAATTCCAGCATTCGGGGGTCAAACTATCTGACAAAGTAGCAAAATGGCAACCCCAAGAGAAGCTCCCAGGCTCCTTTTAAGCACAGCTAGGGGAATTCTAGCTGTGGTTAAGTGTACTTTGAAGTGATTGGGTATAGATCCTTAGTGGTACAGGAATCATTTTATGATTGGTTCGTGACATCTGGTCAGCAACTGTGGTTGCAGGGTCAGGGGTCTGTTTGACTGAAAATAGCAAGAACAGTTCTTGCTTGTGGCTGAGTAGGACCCTGGTTGGCTACGAGACTGGATGTACTTCCTGAGGGTCTGATTGAAGCCAGACATGAGTCATCATAGGATGGTGGGGTAATATGGGGTCTTAGCAAGCCGGACCCTGGAAAAAACAAAAAAACAACTGGCCCTGTTAGGGTCAGTCCTGTTATAAGAGGGGACGGCCACTTCAGCTACCTTGACAGATCTTCTTGGTTTTGTTGTTGTTAATGTTTTGAAACAAGGTCTCTTGTAGCCCAGGCTGGCCTTGAAACTCAACTTGTATCCAAGGATGACCTTGAACTTCTGACTCTCCTGCTTTCACCTCTGGGATGTTTGGGGTTATAGGTAAGTGCCCCCACACCCAGTACTGGGGAAGAAATCAATGCTTGCACAAGCACTCAACCCAGGGCCTTGCGCTTGCTAGGCAAGTGCTCTATCACTGAGCTAAATCTCCAACCCCTACAAGCACTCTTCTTAGGGCTGGTTCTATCTTCCAACACAAGGGCCATCACGTCTGCCTATTAATCTTTTGTCCCTCAGTGACTCTCGGTTTGTACTTACTCTTACTCTTAAGAATAATGGGGCTTGACAGTGGTGGCACATGCCTTTAATCCCAGCACTCGGGAGGCAGAGGCAGACAGAACTCTGTGAGTTCAAGGCCAGCCTGGTCTACAGAGTGAATTCCAGGACAGCCAGGGCTACACAGAGAAATCCTGTCTCAAAAACAAAACAAGCTGGAGAGATGGCTCAGAGGTTACGAGCACTGACTGCTCTCCTAGAGGACCTGAGTTCAATTCCCAGCAACCACATGGTGGCTCACAACCATCTATAATGAGATCTGATTCCCTCTTCTGGCGTACAGGCAAACTTGCAGAAAGAACACTGTTTATATAATAAACAAAATAAATCTTTAGCCAGGCAGTGGTGGCGCACGCCTTTAATCCCAGCACTCAGGAGGCAGAGGCAGGCAGATCTCTGTGAGTTTGAGGTACCAGCCTGGGCTACAGAGTGAGTTCCAGGAAAGGCGCAAAGCTACACAGGGAAACCCTGTCTCGAAAAAAAAAAAAAAAAAAAAAAAGAATAATGGGACTTAAACAACAAACAAACAACTAATACATGTATGTACAACATGAAAAGGCACGACTCTTCCGCCTACCCCAAGCCCCAGATCTCCCTGCCTATGTGCAGATCCATGTTTCTAGAGTGGGAAGATAAACAACTCAAAATAGCTTCAGGAATTCCCTGAAACTGACCAGATTCACTAGGCCCCTCCCTGCCGGAGTAAACAGTAAAAGCTGAGAGTCTGTCTCAGATGGAGCAGAGTCAAGCTGCAAAGAAAAGTCTGAGACCAGACCAGCTGTCTGAAAGAGTTTAGACCAATGAGTCGCTTAGAATGGATATTTTTTCAATGTGTTGAGCTGACTGCAGGCTGTGCATTGTGCTCCAGGTTCCCAGCTTTTGTGAGCTGTTATCCATGGTAGGGTAGTTTTTTTTGCTCCTGTAAGTAATCCCTCACCTATTTATATATATTCCTGTAAGTAACCCCAATAAAACTCACAGTCTACAAAGTTAGACTTTGGTGGTATCCATACTTTGGTCTGTTGTGGGCTCCCTCTCTGAGGTGAGCAGACATGTGTGCAGCATCTCCCCGGGAAAGGCTTTGTTACACAACACTATCTGGGGACAGATTGGACTTTTGTTTGAGGTTTTTAAAAATGTATTTATTTTTAGTTATGTATCTATGTGTGGGTAATAGGCCTGAGAAGGACTTACAGGTGGTTGTGAGCCACTGGACATCGGTGCTGTAGAACAATCCTTTTGTACACTGTGAATATGTATTACTCTCATTGGATAATAAAAGCCAACTGGCCAAAAGCCAGGCGAAACGTATAGGTGGGGTGGTCAAATGGGGGGTGCTGGGAGAAAGAAGGACGGGGTGAGAGGGTCGAGAGGAGACCTGGAGAAGCAAGATGAGCGTCCCATGCTAATAAAGGTACCACCAAGTGGCAGAGCGTGAATAAGGAATATGGGTTAATTTAAAATGTAGGAGCTAGTTAGTAATGAGCCTGAGCTATTGGCCAAGCATTTACAATTAATTATAAGCCTCTATGTGGTCATTTGGAAGTGGCTGCCAGGACGGGAAAACTCCACCTACACACAGGTGCTGGAAATAAAACTTCAGTCCAAACTTTTAAGCACTGTGCCATCTCTCCAGCCCCTTGTTTATCCTTTTTGAGACAGGGTCTCAACCCGGGCTGGCTTGACATTCACTCTGTAACCCAGGCTAGATTCCTCATACCAGGAGCTGGGAAGAGGACTCAAGCAACTTCCCAGCTGTTGTTTCTGCTTCCCTCTGCCTTTGTCTTTCCAGCCATTGTGTGTTTACTCTTTTATTTCAGTTTCCCAGAACCTTATGTAGTTAGAGAGGTGAGGTGTCTCCCTCCACAGCTTGTGGCTGATGTGTGGCAGAGTGGGGCTCGCAAACTGTATCTCCCCTTACTTGGCTGCAACTCTTAATACCTGGGATCCGAAATCTACAGTAAAGGCTTTAGTGTCTCTCAGGGAACTACTGACAAAATGCAGCAACTCCATCTTCAGCACGTCCATAGCAGTGTGACCTGCAATTGTCAAAAACTGGACACAACATATTGCTATATTGGCACAACATGGATAAGCAAATGTGGTATATCCATACAAAGAATATTATACAGCCTTCAAAAGGAAGGGAAGTCTGACAGACACTACAACATATGTCAACATAGAAGACATGGTGATAAGTGAAATAAGCCAGTCACAGAAGGCCATAGATCTTGTATGATCTCCCATTGTCGAATATCACTTTAACTATGTAAAGGTGTGTTACATTTGTTTATGCTGCGTTTGTTTAATGATGTAAAGGCCAGTTGCTTTGCTTGCCTAAGGCACCTGATTGGTCTAATAAAAAGCTGAACGGCCAATAGCTAGGAGGAGAGGGATGGGCGGGGCTGTCTGTCGGGCAGAGAGAATAAATAGGAGGAGGAATCTAGAGAGGAAGGAGAAGACAAGGAGAATGAGGGAGAAAGACAGGGACACACCCGCGGCCAGAAGCCAGGCAGCTGCCAGCCAGACACGAGAAGCAAGATCTACAGAAGGAAAAGAAGGTTGGGGATTTAGCTCAGTGGTAGAGCGCTTGCCTAGCAAGCACAAGGCCCTGGGTTCGATCCTCAGCTAAATAAATAAATAAATAAATAAATAAATAAATAAATAAATAAATAAATAATAAATAAATAAATAAATCGCAAGGCAAAATGTAGGTGAAGAAAAACAGGTTAAGTTGTAAGAGCTAGTAATAAATAAGCATAATTAAGGCCAAACATTCAAAACTAATATTAAGTCTCCGAGTCATGATTTAGGAGCTGGTTGGTGGACCGAAAAGAAAAAGCCTGGTGCAATCTCCCTTATATGAGGGAACTAGAGTGGCCAAACTCATAGAGACGGAGACAGGGGAGGCATGGGCTGAGGGAAGGGAGTACAGAGTCTCAGATGTGCAAAGCAGGTGTTCTGTGACGGCCACATAGCAATCTGAGTGTTCTTATCACCACTGAACTGTAGGCTTTAAAGGGGTTCAATGGCTTTTTGTTTGTTCCTTTGTTTGCTTGCTTTTGCTGTTGGGGACCTAACGAAGGACCTCATACATGCTTAATCCTGGAGCACCACCTTCCAGCTCTAAAATGGTGCATTTTCTGGCCTACATACGTACGAGACTGCAGACCCTTCCACGTTAGCGCTTGGGAAACCTAAGGAGCGAGCCACACCTCAAGACGGGGCAGGTGAGGCTGGAGGGCAAATCTTTTAACACTGGGTGGAGCATGGGCTCCTGGCCAAGGCAGGTCTAGCCTCAAATCCGTACCCATGCTGCAGGTATCTCTCCACCTGGAGCCCGCATGCTTTGGGGAACACCCAGGGAACAGCGGCAACTGTAAATCGGAGCTGCTTTCTGATTTTGAAACTCTTGACATAAAAAAGAAAGGCCTACTATGTTTCAAAAATCCATTTTCCGTGGAAAATTCCCATACAAGCACTTGTCAACAGAAGAGGCAGCTACTGTGTTATTTATGTAGACATCTGTGTGTGTGCACATGTACATGTGTGTGAGCGTGTGTGTGGAGGCCAGAGGACAATGTCGGGTGTTGTTTTATTTTATTTTTGAGACACCAGCCTGAAGTTTGCTAAGTAGGTTAGGCTGACTGGCCAGCAAGCCCCAGGGGAGCCAGGAGGCTTCTGTCCCCCCAGCCCTGGGATTACAAGTGTGAAGGGGCCCCAAAACAGCTTGACCACACAGCAGCCGTGACAGGCTTAGGGGCCTAGACACAGCTTCTGTGACAGGCTTACTGGCAGGCAACACCCAGATCCAGGAAAAGCCTTAAACTGATACCACCTAGGGATCTACCCAGGGATGAGGAAGTACCTGACATCCCAGACGTTCCAACCATTAGATGAGGTGGCCAGATGTCCTTGAGTCTAGCACACACCTGTTTTTGTTTTACAGATACCCCTAGACAAATGTCAGCCAATCAGGGTCCTGGACCCTGGAAATCCCCTCACCCCAACCTCTGCTATGATAAAAAAAAACTCTGCCGCACCTGAGCTCAGGGCTCTCTGCTCTCACCGCTGTGTGGGACAGAGGGCCCAAGCTCCAGAGCTTGAAATAAAGGCTCTCTGCTTTTACATGCGGGATTCGGTCTCCCTGATGGTCTTTTGGGGGTCCCCGAGATCTGGGCAAAACACAAGCAGGAGACACCACACAGCCACACAACGTGACATAATTATTTTGTCAAATGTCTATGAGAAGTAATGATTCTCACCAGCTGTGGTGACATATACCTCATAATTCCAGCACAAAGGACAGTGAGGCAGGAGGATTGCTGAGAGTTCTGGAACAGCCTGAACTATGTAACAGACAAATAAGGGCTGGTGAGATGGCTCAGTGGGTAGAGGCACTTGCTGTCAAACCTGACAACCTGAGTTCAATCCCCAGGACCCACACGTGGAGGGAGAGAACTAATTTTTACAAATTGTCCTCTGACCTCTATACACTCATCAAGGCATAAGTACACACACACACACACACACACACACACACACACACACACACTGCCACCACCACCGCCACTACCAACAGCAGCAGCCGCAGCCACAAAAATCAACGAATAAATGTGAAAACCCGTGAGGCGCCCATTCTCCTGGGAAGTCGGGACTCTCAGGGCAATGGAGAGACAGACAGACTGAGGTGTCTCATCAGGAACTGCAAGCAGTCATTTCCAGCATCAAACCTGAAATAAAAGTTATTCTCTGTGTGGTGGCACATGCCTGTAATCTCAGCACTTGGGGAGTGGAGGCAGGAGGATTGAGAGCTTGATACCAGCCTCGGTAACACAGCAAGTGTGAGGCCAGCTGGGCTACATGAAACCCTGTGGTTGTGCGTGCGTGCGTGCGTGCGTGCGTGCGTGTGTGTGTGTGTGTATGTGTGTGTATGTGTGCGCGCGCAGTGGTGGGGGAATGTTACTTCAGGGTTCATATACAAGGGTGTTATATTGTATATAAAGGATGGGGAATCCACCTGTGGCATTTCTCTGGAAACTTACAAAAGAGCTGACGGCAATAGCATCAGATGTCTCCAGTGGAGAGGACAACAGGACATTAGGAGACACAGGGTATGGTTTACATAGTATAGATCTTTTCCTGCTCTGAGTCGAACTTTAGGTCTGTTAATAAACCCTAACCCTAACCTTAATTCTAACCCTAACCCTCTGACCCTAACCCTAACACTCAGCACAGGGAAAGCTGGGATGTGGTGAAGGTCCAGTAGCGACCAGAGAAATAAGTCAGAGTCCTTACCTTTACAGGCGTTAGAGGAGGAGCCTGCCTTTAGCAGATTAGGGCCCTCCCTATCTAGGGAGTGAATCCCAGTGTCCCACCCTACCTAGGCTGCAAAATGCTAGGATCTTAGCCTAAGGGAGCCACTGTAGAGGACAAGCCCTCCCCTCTCCAGAGGAAGCCCCTTTGGTACATCAGGGCGGAGAGCTACTCTTTCCCAGTCCACCCTTAGGTAACATCTGGATTTTGAAGTGTGTGCATGTAATGCCTACTCAAAAAAGCAAAGGCAAACCAACCATTTCTGCCTTCCTTTCCCCAGCCTTTGTTTGGAGCTGGACCTTTTAACTTAAGTTATAACGCATAAATCCCTAAGAAAACCATTCAAGAAATAGTGTGGAGAGAGTACTCAGGACTGGAGACACCGCAGGGACAAAGGACAGTCCTGGTGCATGGGACACTTTCATCACGGGAATCCGTGAGGGGAACACACAAGAATCAAAAAAAAAAAA
>CABHPH010139522.1:11516-24834 GCA_902168325.1 Peromyscus nudipes
CCTCTCTCTCTCTCTCTCTCTCTCTCTCTCTCTCTCTCTCTCTCTCTCCTGTTTTTTTTGAGACAGAGTCCATAGAGTGCTTGCTGCTTGAGGGCCTGAGTTCAGTCTCCAGAACCCATGTAACCCACAGTGGTGCGTACATATAATCCCAGAGTTGGGGAAGCAGAGATAGGCAGATCCATGGGGCTTCCTGGAGAGCCCTGGGTCCCACTGAGAGTCCATCTGAAAGAAATAAGGTCGACAGCTGTTCTGAGAAAACACCTGAAGATGACTTCCAGCCTCAACACATATGTGTTCCAACAGCAGAACATTGATGCTGTACTTTCAGAGGCATGTATGGATTTTGCCTGGCCTCTGAATTCTACATGCATGGGCACTCTGTAGAAGTGTTCTGTGTGGTGATATTTTAATTGTGCTGAAATATGATTTTATTTGTATGTTAATAAATAAAGTGCCTGGAGATCAGAGGTCACATAGCGAGCCATGAAGTCAGGCGGTGGTAGCACACGCCCTTAATCCGATCACATGGCAGGCAGAGTCTCTGTGTGGTCAAGGACACACGCCTTTAATCCCAGTACCAACCATAAAGACCTGGAGGTCTGTATAGACAGGTAGTGATGAGGAAGTCATGTGGCTGGGTTTAGAGCCAAAGAGAAGGCAGAACAGGAAGGCAATAAAAACACAGGTTACACAGGAAGAAGCTCTCTCTAGGGAAGCGACGGCGGCGAGGTGGTAAGATAAGGTAGCCGTGGCTCTTCACTAGTTCTCCGATCTCTTTGGCTATTACCTCTGCATTTGGCTCTGTGTTTCTTATTTAATAAGACTGTTTAGAAATTCCACTACAGTTCTGTGTTACATGAGTCAGTCAAAGAAGTCACTCCAAGATGAATTTTTTAGGCCTGTGTGGCAGCAGGAAGTTCCAGCCTCTGGTGAACTGAACCTCGAACAGCCGTAAAGGCAATTTACTGATTGTTACACAAAGTTGTTTTGGGTAAACTATTTCCTCATACCAAAGTCCCTAATCTAAACGATATGTTTCTCTAAAGGAAAGCATCATGTCTCTGCTACTTTAGTCCTTATTATGGACCGTTTGCAGTACCCAGTAATCCAAGAGCTTCGGGTGTGCCAGAGCGTCTGTGACCAAAGACATGCAAAGGCTGTACCACCTCCTCAGAAAAACAGTTCTACAAATCACAGAAAAACAATCACTGTTTTCCACAATGATTCTTTAAGGTCAAAGTACTTCTAGAAAACAACTCTTCACTCTAATGTTTACCCTAGATACAGTGACTCTGCTGAACACTCACAGACACACACACAGATACACACACACACACACACACACACACACACACGCACTACAGAAAACTGATGCTATGCCACCAACTGTACTTTTAGTGAAATGTGTCGGTTTCCCAGTATCTGTTCCCCTCTTGGAAGACCACTGTTTTTCCTCACACACCCTTTTCTCAGTCTCCATCAGGCTTTCTCACCAGAGCACAACATCCTAACTTTGATAATTGCATGGCTGACCTGGTCTGACTTGCACACATCAGCCCTGTGTGCTTTGTACCAGCCTGATTCTGAACCCATGCTCGTTTCTGAGTTGCTTGCTTTTAGATAGCTGCTATAAAGACCGTGAATGGACAGGGTCATACAGCTGTGCTGCGTGTAAACCGTGAATGGACAGGGTCATACAGCTGTGCTGCGTGTAAACCGTGAATGGACAGGGTCATACAGCTGTGCTGTGTGTTGTTAGTCTCCCATTAGCTCTGCCATAGGTACCCCTGCAGATGTGGGTCACAATCAGTACACCCATGGCAAGCGGCTGTGCATTCAACCAACTCCTTGGTGTTCTGAATGCCTGTGCCATAACAAGTCATGAAGATGGGCCACATTTGCTTGGACTAGTAAATACTTAGCTTCTAATTCCATTCCTTCACATCTCAGATACCCTATCAGCCCCTCAAGCCTGCCCTCAAGGAGGAGAGTTCAAGACTGTGTCTCCCACCTACATTCTTGGGCGCCAACTCTGTTTTAAAGAAACCATTGGTTTAGTAGTTGGTACACTATGTGAGTTGGCAAAATGTATCTTGTTTAGTATCACACACACCTACCTAGCAGGTATCAAATCAAACACTCACAATCTAGGGACTTCTACATGTGCCAAGAAGAGAAAGTCCGAGGGACGTACTCTGTCCGCCTGGACGGCAGCAGACATCCGTGTTGTGAACTACCCACGGAGGCCAGGTGGGAGGGAGTGGTGGGTGGCTTCAAGAACTAAGAACAGCGGCGGGTTCAGAGAAGAAATGAGGTCTCCATCCTAGGACTGAGTGAACTGGATTCTGCTGGCTCCAAGAACGAGCCTGGGAGGCTCCAGGTGGGAACTCAGCCAAGTGATGGGATTTCAGACCTGGGAGGCATTAATTGGCACTGTAAATTGCTATGGTTGTGGTAATCTACCAATAGACAATGGGCAGTTCTGCCCGAGTGTTTCAGGAGCCAGGCTCTTCCATTTCTTCCTGGTTGGTCTTACAGATTTCCCAACAGGTCTGGCCAACACACTCCTGTGGACACATCACTTTGTTTATGCCTCAGACAAGCTAAGGAGCTAGTTTGTTTTCTTGTCCTTTTTCCTCAGGTAAAACTGATAACTTGCACAAAAATTTCACGAAAATTCACAGATGAACACAGTGGTCCCGTTCAGCAGGTGTATGAGGTCATGCTTGATGGAAGACATTTTCACTTACAAATACCACAAATTCATCTGAAATGGCTTAAGGGAATAAAAGAGGTAGGGGAAATTATTGTGGAGATCATCCCAGGGACCTTCCAATTAAAACTGCAGCTGGGACCCCTAGAGGACATGCCATGAACAGCTGGTCTCCATGTCACCTTTGACCTATATGTCATTCATTTGAATCAATTTTGCCAGAAGGCCATTTGCCAGGCCATTTATCAAGTGGTTCAGTGAGAAATCACCGGGAATCATAAATAAAAGACAGTGTTCCATCCAGAAGAACCTGTGGCTGGAGTTGCGCGCCGCCGCCGCCGCCACCCCCCACTCCCCCCCACCCCCCCACCTCCACCCTGCACAAGTGGCACAGACCGCTTGCTTCCCACAAGGGACTGCCCAGACTTGTGCCTAGATGGGTCAGTGGAGATACCAAAGAAAAGCACTAAAGGCCTGAAATTTGCCCAAGATGAGTGGCCGAGGTAAGAGATGTGCCTGGGTGGTGCTGTTGAGACAGAAAACATTTTAACAGCCCTGTTTTGTAGCCATGGAGATCAGGTAAGACTCTTGTGGGGTTGGGCCACCATTGGAGTAGGTACATAGCAAGAATGTGCCACGTGGCCCGGAGAGTATAAACTCCAACCAATAGAAGGTGAGTTAGATTGGTGTCCTAGAATCTAGCTGCTTCTGGGCTCTCTGGTGTCATGTGGACAGCTGGTGGGTGCCATGCCCTTGATGGCAGCTCTGTAAACACTTCTCACATGAGTCATGCTAGCAGGAAGCTGGGCTTGGCCATGACTGACCTTGAAGAACTACAGAGCGGAGGAGAGTAAGTTACTTAGCTTTCTGTTACTGTAACAAAATGCCTGAGGTAATTAACCTGGAGACCAAGGGTAGATTGGCTCTCAGGAGTTTGAGGGTCCTGACTTGAGGCCTGGGGTGAGGAAGCATATCATGGTGTGGAGTTCAGAATGGAGCAAACTGCTCACCTCATGGTGACCGAGGAGCAAAAAGAAAGAATGGATAGGGTATTAATATTCTGATCCCGCCCCTTGGCGCCACCCTGTGTCCTGACGTAAAAGTCTCTTTTTAAGGAAAAATTCTGCCCCTTTTCTCTCTCTCCCTTTCTCTCTCCTCTCCCTCCACTCCCACGGGGTGTGCACCCCTTGATCCCCCTTCCTCTCTCTCTCTCTCTCTGTCTCCCTTGTTCTGTCTCTCTGCCTCTTTATCTCTCTATTATAATAAACTCTCCATGAGCCCGGGTTGTGAATGTCCACTCGCCGCCCTGACGCCATGCCTGCATGGAGTGGGTCGCCACCACACCTGCCGCTGCATCTGCCTGGCATGTTTTCCTGCATGCTTGGGATGCCCTCAGGGTCCCCCCTACGTGTAATAACTCATAACACTACAGTCCTTTCGGGAGCACAGACCCAATGACCTAACTTCTTCCCACTAGGCCTCACCTCTCAAAGGTTCCACCACAGACCTGAGTCTTTGTGGGGGAAGCAGGGGAGATCAATACCGTAGCAGAGGGTCATGGAGCCTCCTGGACACACTGCCGCCTGGACACACTGTCTCATGGACCCTTCCTGATTAGTTGTCCTGCAAGCCAGAGTATCCAAATGATTTTATTTTCATAGTATCCATATCCCTTCTTTGCATCACCCTGGAGCTTCATTCACCTCTGCTGCAATGCCCCGTGATCTAAAGCAGATGTTTTAATAATACTTTGTCCCTGTCAGTCTTGTCTCTTGTATAGTTTCCCTTTCCCAAAAGGGCTCCTGCACTGGCGTCATCCCCAAATCCCCTGCACAGAGCAGTTCTCTCCTTTCAGAAGGGTCTTTGGAAGCCCAGATGGCTTCTACAGTGCCGTCTCCACTTGGGTTGCTCTGTTCATATAAGAACCCATGGTGGACTGGCGAGGCGGCTCAGCAGGTAACAATACTTGCTGCGTAAGTCTGATGGCCTGAGTTTGATCCTCGGAACCCGTGTAGAGTTGGAAGGAGAGAACCAATCCCCAAAAGTTATCATCGGGCTTCCACGCTCATGCTGCGGCATGTACGTGTGTACATGCATGTACACATATAAACTAAGGTATTTTTTAGTGGAAATGGGTTGTCCGAAGCTGTGAGGCTCCTCAGGTTCATTTCTGTCAGCACCGCTAAGCACCTTTCATGCTTAAGGCAGACTTGCCCAGAGGATCTAAGAGTAAGTGCTCAGTTTAGGTTTGTTGTTCTTAGTGTGGTTTTGTGGTTTGGTTTGGTTTGGTTTGGTTTGGTGTTTTTTTTTTTTTTTTTTTTTTTTTTGGTTTTTTGAGACAGGGATCCTCTGTGTAGTTTTGGTGCCGGTCCTGGGTCTCGCTCTGTAGACCAGGCTGGCCTTGAACTCACAGAGATCCGCATGGCTCTGCCTCCCCAGTGCTGGGATTAAAGGCGTGTGCCACCACCACCCAGTGTCAGTATGCTTTTGTTTTGTGTTTGAGACAGTCTATCTACATAGTACTGGCTGTCCTGGAACTCACTCTGTAGGGCAGGCTGGACTTGAACTCATAGAGATCCATTTGCCTCTTACTCCTGAGTGCCACCGGGCCTAGCCTAATTCAGCCCTTCTAAATTGTGACTAGCTCTAGCAATACAGGCCGGTGTTGGTACTAATAACATATTCCAGGAGGCAAAGGAATGCATTTTAGTATTTAATTTTTTAAAAAAATGGGTTTGCTTAATTTCAGGTAACTTTCTGTCCACATTTATAGATGAGACTAGAGGAGGGGAGGGAAGGATAGGGGAGGGATAGAGGGGGAGGAGAGAAGAGGAGGGGAGGAGTTGAGAAAGAAGAGAAGGAGGAAGAAGAAAGTTGCTCTTGAAAAACAAGGAGAAGGCTGTTGGGACCCCTAAATTCTGCACCAAAGACCCATCTCAGTTGTGTTCTCTCCCAAGCTTTGAGGGTGAGTTTTACTCGTCATGCGAGAGAGACTGAGCTACAAATATGGATTTTTTAAAAATATATTTATTCTATGTGCATTGGTGTTTTGCCTGCATGTATGTCTGTGTGAGGGTGTCAGATCTTGGAGTTACAGACAGCTGTGAGCTCCCACGTGGGTGCTGGGAATTGAACCCAGGTCCTCTGGAAGAGCAGCCAGTGTTCTTAACCACTGAGCCATCTCTCCAGTCCCCACATATGGATTTTTTAAAAAAAAACTAAAACTTCAGTACTTGGAGACTCAGGTGCAATGTGCATAAATGGACCAGATTAATTGAAAACATAATTTACTGCTCAAGTCCAGGAAAGCACCTGGGGCCAAGCACAGATGACATCATCAGCTCATGCCCCCTTCTTCTTTAAGTGAGCCATCTCCTTAGACAGTACAACGCTCCTTAGCAACCCAGATGTAGACCTGCTAGTCTAGCATCCTCATGGGAAGGAGACCACGTTTCCAAATTCCTTTGGAAGACAAGTCTCAGAGAGGTGTTTTGTTTGAATTTTTGGAACAAGATCTGTTAGTTACTTCCCGTTGCCCTGATAAAATACCCTGAAAAAGCGACTTAGGGGAGGAAGGGTTGATTGGGCTCACGGTTCAGGGTACAGTCCCTCACGATCACCGGTCACCGTGGGGAAGTTGCAGCCCCAGAGCCACGCCCAGAGGGCAGAGCACCACAGTGCCTGTGCTCAGTTTTTATATAACCCAGGACAACAAACCAGGCGTTAGGACTACCCATAGTGGACAGATCTCCCCTCAAATAACATTTTCAAGATGATCCGCCACAGGCATGCCAGCAGCTGAAAATTTCACTACGCTGAAAATTTAGATTGACCCTCACAGTCTCCCAAGAGCCTCAAATGCAAGGTCCGCCTGTCTCTCAGCCTCCTAAGTGCTGGATTAGGGGTGTGCACCACCACTCCTGGCTTCAGTGACGCCGTCACGTGGTTTTGTCTGCCTCGTGTGCCTAGTGTCTGCCTAGTAGGCAGAAGACATCAGACCCCCTGGAACTGGAGTTACAGACCATTGTGAGCCACCCTGTGGGTGGTGCGGATCGAACCCGAGTCCCCTGGAAGGGCAGCCAGCGCTCTTAACCAGTGAGCTCTCTCCGCAGCCCCAACCCTGGGCCCCTGAAGGTAAAAGGAATGGTTCAGGATCCGAACACAGCGGGTGTTCCGTCAGGGAAAGTTAGTCAGAGGCGTCTGTGGAGTGGAGAAAGCAGAAAGAAATGAGAAGTTAGGAGTGGAGCATCAACTGCGGCGCACACTTTTCCTTCATCTCGGTGACCGCAGCCCTGTTTGCGGAACAGCTCAAACTGACCCCAGAAGATTATGTTAGCCTTGGGCTCCATGGAGAAGATGCAAACCCAAGGCACAGGGTTTCCAGAGTACTGACAGGCATGTCTGCACTATTTTAACCACGCCGCCATCATTCGTGGGCCTTAGAGGGTCCAGGTGAAGAGGAAAAAAATGAGAAATTCCTTCTTCTGCAGCCAAGAGTTTACGCCAGCAGTTAAGGAGCGCAGGAGTCGGTGTGTTTGCCTTTCTGTAAAGGGTAATTGCAGGCAGTTGTTTGACTGTTAGATCCTGCGACTACTTCCTCCAGGTGGCCTCTGCCATTGTTTCCCCCTTCCTTCGGTTTTCATTCTATTCCCTCCTTCAGAGTCAGGCCGCACCATAGAGGATTTTATTTTATTTCTAAAAATCTTGAGTTTCAAACGTATAGTTGTTTTGCCTGTGTGTGTGTGTGTGTGTGTGTGTGTGTGTGTGTACCACATGCCTGCAGTGCCCACAGGGGTCTGATAAGGGGGGGGGGGGTGTCTGATCTCCTGGAACTGGAGTTCTAGGTGATTGTAGGCCACCCTGTGGGTGTTGGGCACCAGACCTGGGTCCTCTGGAAGTCAGTGCTCCTAACTGCCAAGTCACCTCTCTAGCTCCGATGTCAAGGATTTTAATAGAAATTTCAACAATTGGAGGGAAGTAGAGGAGCGTCTTTCTCTCTCCCCGCCTCCTTTTCTCCTTCCTCTCTTCTCTTTTCTTTTTTATCTTTATTTTTTAGTAAGGGTCTCACATAGCCAAGGCCTGCCTCAACTCTTTATGCAGCTGAAGATAACCTTGAATTATTGATCCGCTTGCCTCCACCTCTCAAGTCCTGGGATGACACACACACACACCACCACCCAGGTTAGGCGGTGCCAGGAACTGAACCGGCCCAGTGCGAGCACTCTGCTCCCCGAGTTTCGTCCCCACCGCTGAGCACAGTTTCTAGTCAGGTCTGAAGAGGAGCAGAAGAAAAAGGGCCAGGTGAAGGCGGAGAGGCAATGGCGGCCACGCAAATGAGAGAGCTGGCCAATTTCCAGCACCTTGGCGGGGTAGGCAGGTTCATTCAACACCGGAACCACGCCTGGGCGGGTAATGAGAGGAGCCAGGAGGGACCTCGGGGCAGATTACAAAACATCTTGAACCTTATGCCAAACTGTTTGAGTTTGATTGTATCTCTGGGTCTAGGGAGAAAAGGAGTACTTAATCTTTAGAACTGAATTTTTCAAACATTTTAATGATAATATCTCTGGCAGCTGACAGGAAGGCAGGATGGGATGGGCAGGAATGCCGGCAAGGAGCCCAGTCAGTGGCCAGGTGGGTATTCTGACAGGAGACAGTACTCGGGCATGGGCAGAAGGGGGTGGCATTCCAGGGCTCAGGTAGAATCTATGGGATTTGGCATGACAGATAGTGGGGGGGGGGGAGAATCTACAGTGGGAGGCTACTGCCCTCCCCTGGCAGGTTCTGGGCAGACTGACTCATGTGTGAAGCAGCATGGCAGCTCTCCGGTTCCCAGAACAGAGCCTGCTGCTGGGAAGCAGTGTCAGGAGCTTCCAGCCGCTCCAACACAGCGTTTCATCTCTTCCGCTTCCCGACCAATCTGTCTTTGGCTTCTGTGAAGTGCTGTGCCGGGTGTGATCTGGAGAGGAAAACTGGCATCCTTCCTCTCCCCACAGCACTCTCCGTGACAGCAGAACAGCATATGGAAGACTGAGATGTACAAACAAGGCTGGGGGTGTAGCCCAGCTGGCCGCGGGCTCACCTAGCCCGTAGGAAGCCCTGGGTTGGTTTCCCAGCGTTACACAAACTGGACAGGGTGGCACAGGCCTGTGCTCCCTGCCCTTGAGAGGCAGAGGAAGGCGTTCTGGGCTTACTGGCAACAAATGATGGGTAGGAAGCAGGGAACCCCAGGAACAGGAGTTGGGGTTTGTGCAAGATGAGACTTTGTATGTGAGGAAGACACTGTCTAGCCCAGCATATGGCAGTAGACCCTGAGGTCCACTTACGTCCACTCTGCAACCACCTGCTTCTGAAACTGTAAGAAAGTAGTGCTTTCTGACTAAGTGGTTAAGAAATAAGATGATAGCTGGACATGGTGATACTGTCTCAAAAAGAAAAAGAAAAGTCCAGGGCTGGAATGACAGCTCAGCCACGCTCTTGCAGAGGACCCAGGTTCAGGACCCAGCACCCACATGGCAGCTCACAACTGTCAGCAATTCCAGTTGTAGGTGCAGGAGATCCAACACCCAATTTTGGCCTCTGGATACCAGGCACATGTGTGGTACACATAGGTGTGTACAGGCAAAAAAAAAAAAAAATTCTCTGAAAAGATAGAGATTAAATATTTTAAGATATGAGTAAAATTAAACTGATAATTTCCAAATATACCATATTATCTCATAATCAAATTCTGATTCTTTCCAACAAACCAACAGTTTAGAGCAATGAAAACAGCAGCTTAACTCTGGCTGAAAGAAATAGTTACCCTGACTTTCTTTGGTGTTCTTCTGAGTTGAGACCACACTGCTGCTGAGTCCATGAACTGAGAGATTTGCACTGCCAACTGGGGCCATGGTGGCATCCAGGCCTAAGCTGATGCCGAGGGCCATGTCTGGGTCTGTGGTCCTGCTGCAGCTGAGGTCTGTGTTGATATTCTTTGCCTGTGTTACCACTGGAGCCCATGAGAATCATGTGTTGAACCATGTGTTGAAGTATGAGGGCCACTCTAAGCTGGCCCCTGGCCCCACCCCTCACCGGCCCTGGGATAGTGGGGACCCCAGCATGGGAGAGCTGGTACCTCATCTGAGGTCAGTGATCTCAGTGGCCAGGACTGACCAACTCAGTTACCACCCAGGCACACATCCAGGGCTTTGAGTTGACACTCCCCAACATCTACCCCATCTGTGACCTTCTGGAATATGTGAAGGGACTAGTCCTGTGGACCCATATCCGCAGGATGTCCATGACTCGGGGAAACAGCAGGATATCCAAGAGGAAGTACGGTGAGGGTTCAGTATTGATGGCGTACCAGAAGCCAGAGGCCTTGAACCTGACCAACAACTCATTACACAATGAACATTTTCGATTAAAGCTGTTTGGACCAAAGGGCCTACTGTGTGACACGCCGCAGCTCCCAAGGCCACCGGGGCAAGTGAAGAGCTGATGGAGAAGCTTTTGTTTGTCTGTTTGTCTTTGTTCTGTTTTTGTTTTTAATTAATGCTTTTATGTATTTTTAATTTTACTTTTTATTTTTATTTCTTTTTAAAATTTCCGGGGGGGGGGGCGCTCCAAGGATGAGGGGTGAGGCAGGGGGACTGGGAAATGAGTGGGATTAGGGGGCCTGGTGTGAAATTCCCAAAGAATCAATTTTTAAAATTATGTTTGAAAGTAAAAGAAGTCCAAACCGAAAGGCATGGCCACACTCCAAGTCCCTCCCGACTACCCCCTGTGTGTCTCTCCATTTCCAACACTCCCTCTGACTCTATGAATACTTTCTGCCAACTAGTTGCTAGCTCTGCCTACTGACCCAATAAATAATTTTATTTAATTAATGCAAATAAAAACTCAGGATTCACAGTGTTATCATATATCATGCAACATTTCCCCCTTTTTGTCTAAATAAAAAGGAAAGGTTTTAACTCTAATGCTATAAAACTGTATACAATAAGAACAATTAACAGGTAAGAATTATATTCACAATGTCCAGTCCATTTGTATTTGGCAACTTCAGAGAAAGTACTCTATTATCTATCCTATCTTGGTGAGTCCAAAGTTTTGTACCTAAATCACTTTCTATCATAACTTGTATTACCAACCTCAAAATATCTTTTCAGACTTTAAAACATTTTCTTAGATAAACAACTTAAGCTTTTATAACTCTCAACCTTTATAAACTTTACATCTCTTTTGTGCGTTTCTTTTCTGAATTTGGTAACAAGAAAAACTAAAACCATAACTATCTAGTCTTCAACCCCATCAGAGACCTGAGAAGGATAAAATATTACCTGAGTAAACAGGAAGTGCAGAGCAAGCAACTTCCAAAACTATAGAAATGACAGGGACAGCTGGCTGCTTGGACAGTCACCCAAAGTTTCTCTGCAACATTGGGGCATCCATCTTCAGCCTACAGGTCTAGAATATCTGATATACTTTTCTGTGAAGCAAGAATTTTGAAGGACTGGCCTGCCTTCTTGGCAAAGTTCAGCAGTCAACTTCTTTCAGACAAAAACCTACCACACCACTGCATGATGAAAATGAAGAGGGGCAGCCCAAGATTATGAGAAAACCAACCTTACTTTATCCAGTTACTATACAAGAACTACCAGGAGACAATAGACACCCCCAAGGTTATGCAGAAGTTAAATGGAGTTCTATAAAAATATTAGATTTGAGGAGATTTAAGAAAGTGGTCAATTCATATGGTATGCATTCACCCTATGTGAAGCAGATGTTAAATTCATGGGCAACTCAGAATAGAATTATCCCCCAAGACTGGAAAGATTTAGTCACAGAAATATTGAAAACTGGTTCTCAGTTATAATGGAGAACTTGGTGGAAAGAAGAAGCTAGGGCCATAGAGCAGAGGTATTGATATTTCCCAAGACCAACTTCTTGGTGAAGGCTAGTATGCTGACTTACAAAGACAGTTTGAATTTGATGATCACACCTTGGCCTTATGTCATTTAGCAGTCTTAAATGCTTAGGACAAGGTTGAAAAGTCAGGAAAGAGGTCTGAGTCCAAGAAAATTATCAGCTGAGGTTGAGAGAGAATTGGCTCTGGAAAAACAGCAATTACAGGATGTACATGTGGATGGCTTGGATCCAGAGCTTGGTTGTTTCCTAGTCATTTTATCTTCTACTCATTCTCCTATTCTTATACAAAGAGAAGATAATATCTTAGAATGGATATTTTTACTGCACAAACATAGTAAAAAAAATTAAATACCCATGTAGAAAAGGTTTCTGTATTGATTCTGAAAGGAAAATTGAGATTTCATCAATTAGCAGGAATAGACCCAGCAGAAATTGTGGTACCTTTTACTAATGCCGAAATTTCCTCCTTATGGGCAGAAAATGAGCATTAGCAAAGATCTTGGAGTAATTTTGGGGGGAAGAGATTAATAACAAATATCCCAAAGCAAGAGACTTCAGTTTATAAAAAGAACTAATTGAATCTCCCTCATATAATAAAAGGAACACCAGTTCCTGGAGCCTCTACATTATATACTGATGCAAACAAATCAGGAAAGGCAGGTTATAAGTCAGGAAATAAATAAAGTGGCTCAAAGTCCTTATAATTCAGTTCAAAAAATCAGAATTATATGCTATTCTCATGGTATTATTAGATTTTCCAGAACCCCTTAATATAGTTACTGAATCTCAATATGCAGAAAGAGTTGTTTTACGTATTGAAACTGCTGAACTTACTCCAGATAATTCGGAGTTAACTTTGTTATGCATTCAATTACAATAAGTAATCAGAAATAGAAATCATCCATTGTATATAATATACATCAGATCCCATATGGGTCTGCCAGGCCCTCTAGCACTAGGTAATGATGAAATTGATCAGCTATAAATAGTAAATGTGCTAAAAGCCTCAAAATTTCTTAAGAAACACCATGTTAATAGCAAAGGTTTGAGTAAAGATTTTTTTATCACTTGACAACAAGCTAAGGAAATTATTTTTTTCCATAAATATACTTTAATCAGTGAAGCCATCATGATTAGTCAGAAATAACATTAAAATGTATCGATCACTTTTGGTGAATATTAGAAAACAGAATGCTTCTTTTCAAAGCTGGTAAGCAGGATGTGGTAGCATGTACTTGTAATGCCAGCACTTGGAGGGTAGAGGCAAGACGATTAATATCATATTTCACTACTTAGTGAGCTTGAGGCCAGCCTGGATGGACTATATGAGATCCTGTTTCAAAAAACCAAACCTAGGGGCTGGAAAGATGGCTCAGCAGTTGAGAGCACTTGCTGCTCTTTCAAAGGATCCAGGTTCACTTACCAGGACCGGACCGTATCAGGTGGCTTACAACCATCTTTATATAACTGGAGTCCTAGGAGATCTGATGCCTTGTTTGTTTGTTTGTTTGCTTGTTTGTTTGTTTGTTTTTCTACACAGGATTTCTCTGTGTAACTCCGGCTGTACTAGAACTTGCTCTGTAGACCAGGCTGGCCTCAAACTCCAAAGGCATGCGCCATCATGCCTGGCCTATCCAAGTCGTCGTCTTCTTCTTCTTCTTCTTCTTCTTCTTCTTCTTCTTCTTCTTCTTC
>CABHPH010139523.1:6023-23763 GCA_902168325.1 Peromyscus nudipes
GTGTGTGTGTGTGTGTGTGTGTGTGTGTGTGTGTGTGTGTGTGTGTGAGAAACAGGGTTTCTCTGTGTAACCCTGGTGGTTCTGGAACTCAATTTTAAACCAGACTGGCCTCGAACTCACAGAGATCTACCTGCCTCTGCCTCCTGAGTGCTGGGATTACAAACCCATACCTGCGTACTCAGCAAGATACAATGTTTCTTACCTCCAGGACGCTGATGATCTTGGAGGAGAGGCAGAGGAGCAAATAGGGAAGAATGTTACAATGTTACAAATGTTTAATGTTACAAATACTTTAGCAGAGATTGATGGCTCATCTAGGCGATCAACCCCGCCTCAGAGACAGGAAAACTTGCCAAAGAGGGCTGAATTTTGAGTGGAGAAACAGTAGAGGAGAGGCGTTTGCTGAGAGAGAACCAGCAGGTCCCTGAGATGCCTCCTTCACACCTGCGGAGAGGCATGCGTGCACCCCCAGGGACTGTGGTGGGTTAGCAAAACCTCAAAGCCCTGCAGTGTGCATTCCGCCGAGACGGCTTCATTTTCTGGATAGATGGAGACTAATCCTTTAGGTGCCAAGGCACAATTTTAAAGTGGAAAAACCTTCCAAAATATAGCATCGTAAACCCTTGGCATCCGCAAAGGGCACACCAGGGGGTCTTGGTGAATCTCCAAGTTCACAAATGCAGCTAGGCCTGGACCGACTCCTGCTTGCTCAAGGATCCCATTTACAGGAAAAGCCACAATCATCTACTACGAAGCCCACTCCACCCTCCTCTCTCAGCGTGGGCTCTGCACCTCGCTTCTTGCTTCATGAGCAGTTCTACTGTGTAGTCAGAGGCCGGTTTTCTCTTTAATCCTGATTCCGCACGGGTCGGCTCTCTCTGCTGCCGGATAAAGGCTCTAGGGCGCCGGTGACTTCAAGCTCAGTCTTGTGCAGTGATACCCTGAGTCACTTGACGTGACAAAAGACAGTCCCGGTGTGGTAACCTGAATGCCCATTTCAGTGTGATAATCACTTGATAATTTGATTTCACAGCAGGGCTCTGCCCTTGCCAGGGCTCCACTGGGTTGTTGTCGGGAATGAGTCTTCCTCTTATGACTTTTGCCTCCCTCTCCTCCCCTCCATCACACATGCACACGCACTTATATACTCATTCACATGCACACACATGTGTGCACATGTGTGCATGTACACACATGTTCACTCACACACATGCACACACACACACACACACACACACACAGTAGGGAAGCAGGCACAATGCTTTATCTGCCACAGCTCTGACCAGATAAATCTCTTTCTTGCTCTATTTTCCTCTTCACCATCTCCCATTTTATATTCCTTTTTTTAAAAGATTTATTATGTATACAGTGTTCTGTCTGCATGTCTGCCTGCAGGCCAGAAGAGGCCACCAGATCTCATTACAGATGGTTGTGAGCCACCATGTGGTTGCTGGGAATTGAACTCAGGACCTCTGGAAGAACAGCCAGTGCTCTTAACCTCTGAGCCATCTCTCCAGCACACCATTTTGTATTCTTAATGTGGATAAGATGGAGCCAAGAGTTCATTTGGGAGGCCTGGAAGGACGGCTCAGTGGTTAAGAGCACTGGCTGCTCTTACAGAGGACCTGGGTTTGATTCCCAGCATCCACATGGAGGCTCACAACTATCTGTAACTCCATCCAGAGGGTCTGATGGCCCCAGCAAGCATTTTGTGCATGTACTGCTCAGACATGTATGTAGATAAAACACCCATATCCATAAAATTTTAAAATTTAGAAGTTCACTTTGGGGGCTAGAACAATGGATAGAGTGCTTCTCCTGCAATATGAATTTGATCCCCCAAACCCATGTTAAAACAGCAAACCGACACAGTGGCCCCTGCCTGTAACCCCAGTGATGGAGACACGCAGAACTCCAGAACTTGCTGGCTAGCCAGTCTAGCCAGACTGGCAGGCTCTGGGTTTAGAGAGAGATCCTGTCTCAAAAAAACAGTGTTGAAAACAACTGATGAAGACATCTGTCTGGTCTACACATGTGCAGGCATGCACATGAGCATGTATACACCTGCATACACACAAAAAAAATCTGCAAAGGATGATCTAATGTTCCAGTTTCAAACCTATTGTATCTCGTAGTCCAGTTTTTTAACCTCCCAAGATAATATTGCCATTGTCAACTAAGTGTGTTTCCCGGCTTTGCTCCACCCACCCCCAACTTCCTCTGTGGAAGCCCTAATCCCAACTAGATGGAGAACATGTGTCCACCCCCTCCATATGGCCATCTACAAGGGAGGAGGAGAGCCCTTCAGAGCTGTGGGAACAGGAATTTCTGTTACCTAATCTCTCTACTCTGTGGTATTTTGTTATGGCAACCTGAGATGGCCGGAGCCCCTCATGAAATGGTTTAATAAACAATTTTTCTATATAATATTCCCCTAGATTCTGTATCAAGCACACAGAATAGCAAGACATTCAAACAATGTTTATTAAGAGAAGGAGTAAGTGAAAAGACAAAACAGTGCATCCTCGTTTAATTTTTTTTTTTTACTTATCTATTACTATAGGGGGAGTGTGCACACCCCAGCACATGTGTGGGAGTCAGAGGACAGCTTGGTGAGGTGAGTCCTCTCCTTCCACTTTCATGGGGCTTCTCAACACTGAACTCAGGCCCTCAGGCTTTCAAGGCAAATGCTTTCACCCTCTCAGCCATCTCTCATCAGCCCAAACAGCGCACAATTCAGATGTCACAGCCACTGCAGAAGACCGTGATGCACTCCGTATTTTTGTTGCTTAAAATATAATAACATATTCTTGTTTTCTTGTGTCTATTTTTAATTTAAAAACAAAAAAACATAAAGGCAATACATGAATGCACGTCAATGTGTGGATTAAAGCAAGCGTAGACCTTTGTCCTACCAACCTCTCTGCAGGGCATTTTATTAATAGATCCATAGCAAGGGAGGGCTCAACCACACAGTGCACCGTTTCTTCCAGATCGATGAGCCTGTGTGTCTTGTTATGTGTGGACCACTCCAGATTGTGGCTTCCTGCATGGTTGTATGCCAGTGTGCCGCTCATGTTTTTAAGTACAGAAATGTACAGGCTTATTCCAATCTATCCCACTGATAAGCATTCCAGGTATTTTATAAATTTATCCTCCTAAAATAGTGCGAGATATAAATGTCCCCATCCCTCCCGGGGTTTGTATCCAACTGTCTCACTACAGTAATATCTCCAAGTTTCACCTGGCTTTAGGTGATGTGCAGATTGAAAAAATTTAAGATTTTTCTTCAAATTGCACATACGTCTGTTTTTGTGTGGGTATGTGCGCACATGAGTGCAGGTGCCTACAGAATCCAGAAGAGGAGGTCAGATCCCCTGGAGCTGGACAGGCCATTGTGAACTGCCCCATTTTTGGGTGCTGGGGACTGAGCTCAGGTCCTTTACAGGAGCAGCACACAGCACACAGTGAACCACTTCCCCATATCCACACTAATAGTCTGTCTGTCTGTCTGTCTTTTCTTGTCTTTTTTTTTTTTGAGAGGAGAGCTCTCTGTGGTACTCTGGCTGGCCTGGCACTTGCTACATACGCCAGGCTAACCCTGAACTCACAGAGAGCTGTCTGCCTCTGCCTTCTGAGTGTTGGGATTAAAGACACACACTACCACATCTGCTTGGGGAAAACAAGAAATTAAGACAGGTTTCACATAACGCTGGCTGGCCTCCAACCCCCTATGTAGCAAAGGATGACTGTGAACTCCTGACCTGGGGTTACAGGTGTGTGTTGCGGTACTCAGTTATGGTAGCACTGTGGCTCACACCCGGGGCTTTGTGCATGTGATGCACGCACTGTACAAACCAGGCTACACCCCTGCCTCCACACTGAGACCTTGGATAACTTCTGGCACCTGATTATCCCGGGAGCAGGGTCAACTTCCATGGCACCAAGAATTATCTCTACCCAAGGGAAAATTGTAAATCTTTCTGTGTCTCCATTAATAAAGGTCAAGCTATGGCGCTCTGGCTGGCCCAGAACACACTATGTAGAGCAGGCTGACCTAAACATGCCGCAATCCTACCTCTGCCTTCTAGGTGCTAGGGTTACAGTCGTGGCCAGTACTGCCTACTTCTGGAGAAAACAAAAACAAAAACAAAAACAAAAACAAAAAACCTCACCTTAGCTTTTAGTTCCCTTATTGCCGTGGAGGACTCCTTTTCTACAGCTGACCACTCTGCTCCAGTCACTGTCTATTTTCCCATCAGCTCTCGGTCATTTATTTGATCCAGAAGGTCCGTTTTGTAGTTTCAATTCCTTATCTGTTACTATGTTTCAATGAGGAGTCCCTCCCCAGCTGTCCTTGGACTTGTCATTTTGTTTACGTTATCTTTAGCTTGATCAGCAAGTTTTTGTTTTTATGTAGCCAAATACAACAAATGCTTTCTTTGATGTTTCCTTTGCAATTTCCAAGATTAAACAAATGTTCTCTGTAGCGGGAATTGGTCCTAATAATAAAAACCCGGAGTCGGATATCAGGGTGAAAGCTGAAAGCTCAGAGAAGCAGAGCAGCCGGCCACTAGAAAGACTTCTTACCTCTAGGAATCCTCAGACTGAAAGGGCAGAGCTCCTGTCTCCACTCTGCCTTATCACTTCCTCTCTCTCCCAAACCATATCACTTCCTGTTTCCTCCTCTCAAGTGCTAGGACTAAAGGCGTGCGCCACCACTGCCCAGCCTCGAGTGGCTAGCTCCGCACTCTGATCTCCAGGCAAGTTTTATTTGTTAGAGCACAAACAAAACATCACCACAGTTCACCTACATTTCCTTGTGTTGGTGTTGCTGTTTTTTGTCCTGTTTGCAGTGGGATCGAACCCAGAACCTCACACACACTAGATACCACTGAGCTACAGCTCCAACCAAAGAAGGTTCTTCTTAAGTTTAGTTCTTTGTTCTGTCTGGAATTAATTTTCATACATGGAGGGGGGGATCAACATTCTTTCCTGAATGTTCACTAAACCCTACCTCATTTATTAAATAATGTAGCCTCTCCCCTTTCTCTTGGCAATGTTTCATTTATTATACACTAAACTGCTATATGTGTGTATGTATACATGTACATATATATGAATATTTCACCCTAACTTCCCAAAGGTCTCTTTTCCTCAACTTTAACCCTTGTACTAACACCAGGAGTTGGCTTAGGCAGGGGGTTGTTGGGACTAAAGTATCTCTTTCTCACACTCTCAGACAATTCTTTCCACCTCCAAGATGGAAGACAGAATGCAAAGGTCTGCAGCCATCCACCCCAGGTTAACACTGTCAGCAAATAAAATCCACGTTTCACCAGAATATCAAATTCACACATCGGGGCATGACAATTTTAGCTGCATTATCCCATCCCAAACCACTATAATGCTCAACCCCCAAGAGATGAGCAGCCACTGGTGACCCAAAGTGGACCCTGGCCTGGGCTGCTGGGAGACCTTGGAGTGTGGATGCCTTTCTAGAACCCACTCTGTCAGATGGGAATGTCAGTGGGTGTCCAGACGTGTACAACAGGGACGCATTCTGAAATCACCTCCCCCTGGCCTGTTTCCTAATGATCTTTCCGGCATCCTGGATGTCAGTTCCAACCTCCCTGCTGTCTTCCACAACAAAAGCCAGACATTCCTGTGCAGGGACGTGACGTTTCATTACCTCAAATTAGATGTGACCTGAAAATAAATTTACCATGCCAGCCAATTATTTCCAGAAAGAGCGCCCATAAGCCAACTGTCCTAAAACTAATACATTATCTCTGATAGGCACTCCGCATTTTCACTGATTTATACATAATGACCCAGTACAAGTTACTTCATTCAGTTACCTTGGCACTAACACAGCGTTTGTCTTGGATGGGATCCTGACAGTAGCTTTGCTCAAAGCCAGGCATTCTCAGGTGTTTTGCCAAGATTTTATTTGGCCATGGCAAGGGTCTGGTTAGCCCAATCTTAAACACGCTTAGCTATGGGCATTCCTTCAGCCACGCTAAATGAGGTTGACTTTGGGGGCCTGGTTGGCTCTTGCGTTTTATACGCTAAGTCTCTGGGCAACCTGAGAAGATAGTCCTTGTCCTGCTTGTGGATGGTGGTGGAGGGCTCACCCTGGTCTGGATAGTCGGTGAAGACACGTGACTCGACTCAAAGGATAACAAAGAACACTGCCTTCAAGCCATCTAGGGAGTGCAGTTTGGAGTCCTACTACTAAATATTTATGTAAGAGCCCCGCTGAGAAATAACACCATTCCAAGAAGATTGCTTGAAGGATAAGCGGTTCCCCACTCTTCCAGATTTTCTAACACTGATCTCTGGTTCTGCCCGAGCTGCTAAAACACAGGTACCTGGAGTGCATCAGACTGGCCCCAACAGAATTGCATTTGCTAAACTGTTTTTTGGTATGATGCCATCAGGATTTTTTTTAAATGTCGTTATAAGAAACAGTCCCTGCAAGAGCGTCATTATAGTGGCCTACCTAATGTTAAGGCACTGTGTATTACATTCCACATTGTTTTCTTTATGAAGTACCCTCGGGGGCAATCCTGAGTTCAGTACTGGATGTAGTAGTCACCCTTCTAGGCAACTGGTTTATCTATCTGTGGCATTGTTTCCAGAAGTGTGCACTAAAGAACACTATAGCAAAGGGCAGTTAATTGGGTTTTTTGTGAAAAGGATGTTTCATACTGAAAAAGTTAAAAATTTAAATATATATAGATACACACAAAAAAAGTAAATATCTGTAGGACAGTGCAAACAGGTGACTTGTTGCTTGATATGACATATCCCTGAATCACCAGTGTGTGTACATTACACAATGCTTTCAAGTGTAATGCTTGCTAGGGTCTGGGGAACAGTTCGGTCTTAGCAGTGAGTCTTACTATAAAAGCTAACAAGTGTATCTAAAGTCCAAATCGCCTTCCCATGCCAGCCTGAGATGTCCGGTTTGAGTTAACTAGCTCGCCTTCATCTTGGCATAAAGGTCCGAGAGGTTCCGATATGTGGCATGATGCTTAGCGTCTTCTCTCGATCCTGGCATCCGGCTCTTGCCCACCCTGCGGGCACATCCTCAGGTGTGCTCCACTCTTGACCAGGCAGGCTACTGGATGTCTCCGTGTGACAGCCTGGCTTTGCTCTCACACCTCACAGAATGTCGGCTCCAACCTGTTTCCCTCGTCCTATCTTTTATTCTCTGTTGACTGGTCACTCATGGTTATTTCTGGCAGTAGGTGCTGCCATTTTCCTTTTGGATTGTGAGCCTTGCCTGTAATGGCTGAGCCATCTCTCCAGACCCCGATGCTGACATCCTAAATATGTCCTGAGGGACTCAATAATCTGCCTTCCTTCTGTGCAAGAAGTCTTATCAAAGGGCTTTCATTGTGTGTGCATATGTGTGTGGAGATGAAACTCCCGTCAGTATCACCACTCTGCCCTCTTTAGATCCACAGCTAAGGAAGATGCCTGAAAATTCCAACAGTCATGCAGACTGTTGTTTATCAATACCCCTCTTCCTTGACAACAGAAGTCCCCCATTTTCAGCAGGCATCTGGCCACTCCAAATAAATGGTTGCATTTCCCAGACTCCTTTGCAACCAGAAGCCAACATGCAACCAAGACCCAGCCAGTGAGACTTTTGTGGAACAGGCAGTTGCAACGTAAGGGAAGTACCTATCCTTAGAGGTTCACCCTTCTTGACCTAGCCCTGCTTTCTAGCGGTTGGAATATGGCTGTGACGTTGGATGCTCTTGTGGCCATTGTAACCAGTGAAGTGGCACATGAAGGGTGACCACAGAAAAACGCGTAGAGCACACGGGTCCTGCCAACTGTGGCCCATCACACAGTCCCAGACTTCCTGACTCCATGCCCTTCTGTGTGCCACTTTAGTTAAGCTTGTTATCTGGGCTTTTCTATAGCTCACACAGTCCTTCTTTGTCTTCCTCAAATGTGAAACAACCAGGGCGTACAAGAGCAAGAAAGAGAATGGGGTTTGAAGTCCAAGGTTAAAGGGACTCTGGAAAGAGGTGATTTCTCTCCCTTTGCTGAAAGAGAATGTGGGAGAGAGAGAGTCACCAGCACCTGGAATCCTCTGCTGAGGTGAACTCTGGGCACAGACCCTGTATCAGCATGGCAGGATCTCCTGAGCACATTGGAAATGCTACTCTCAGCCCTGACCGGGGTGTGCCGGACGGGGACTCTCTGTCACTAGGTTTTCCATGTGAGGAGTTTCAGCACAGTGAAATACAAGAAGGTCTGCTTTGGGAGAGAATGGGGGCACGGGAGGGCCTTTAGTGTCACATGGAGATAGAAATCCAGGCCACAGTTTCCGTTTATCATAAGGAGCTGGAACTAGGCAGAAGTCATTTGGGAAAGGATGACCCCTATCTGGATATTGCTTCCTATGTCAAGGGGACAGCAGAGAAACCGGTTGCTCACCCCCAGGAAGAAAAACCTGTCACAACAATAACCCCAGCACTTGGCAGGCAGAGGCAGGAGGATCTGGAGCCAGAGGCCAGCCTGCACTACAGAGTAAGTCCCTGTTTCAAACAGAGTAATGAAAGAAAACCAGACCTGAATTAAAAAAAAAAAATCATCCAGGGACTGGAGAGATGGCTCAGAGGTTAACATCACTGACTGCTCCTCCAGAGGACCAGGGTTCGATGCCCAGCACCTACATTGTGCCTCACAACCATCCACAACTCCAGTTCTAGGGGATCCGATGCCTTCTGGCCTTCTGTGGTCACTGCACACATGTGGTACACAGACAGACATGCAGACAAGACATTCATACACACAAAATAAAACTGTAAAAAATATCATCCAGATCTGGGCGGCAGTGGTGGCGCACGCCTTTAATCCCAGCACTCGGCAGGCAGATCTCTGTGAGTTCGAGGCCCGCCTGGGCTACAGAGTGAGTTCCAAGAAAGGCACAAAGCTACATAGAGAAACCCTGTCTCAGGAAAAAAAAAAATCATCCAGAATGTAACGCCTAGAGATATTTGTTTGTGTATCATCACTCCTGGCAACGGGCACATTTTTACAACATGGAGAAACGGGGATGACCCAGTCCCGATTCTGTCCACAGGGGGTTGTGGGAAGAGCAGAGGTGAAAGGCATATGAACAATGCTGACCAGGAATTTCCAGATTTGAGGACAGCTTCTGCGCTTTGAGTTGGAAGAGCACACAGACTAAAGACAAAGATACACCCAGACACATGATTGTGAAACCGCAGGACATCAAGGGAGATAATAGTATTTTTGAAGCTACTCCAGGGTTGCGATAGATTATCTTCAAAGAAATGTTTCTGCAACGGCTATCGGCCCTCTTCTCCTCTCCGCAATGATAACGGTCTGAAGATGAAGGAATGGCGTCTCAGCGGTGCTGGAGGAAAAGCCAGTCTGCTCTTCTCCACTCAGCGGGCTCAGGCCTGAAACTGGGGGCAAAGGAAAGCTATTTCCAGAAAAAAAAAAAAGACTGAGTTAACTAAACACAGACCCACTCTGAAATAAATCCTGAAGGATTCCTTCAGGAAAAACAAAGAGGAAGAAGAATGCAAAAAGAAACACTATGCTACAGAGACCTAGGGACACTTAGTAACTGAATAGGTACGGATTCGAAAAGGAACGATGATGAAATCTGTTGGAGAAAAACCACAGGAGCGCTAAATATCAGACCATCAAACGTGAACGGCTGGGGCACGACTTCACTGCATCTTAAATTCTATCTCATCAGAGGGCTGTGTACATCTGTAGGAGTCTGTGTTTAGACATGTGGGTATGATAAGTATTGGAGAAGCTACAAAAAGTGGAGAAATGTTACATGCAACATCCAAAAGCCAAGCTCCGATACAGGATCTCTACATACACATGGATTCACGGGAGGAGCATGCAAAGCATAGGCCAGAGGCATGCATATCGTAATAGCCACAGGGGCTGTGTCCAGATGGGCACGGGAAGCAAGGCAATGAAGCATTATCAAGAATAGGGCGGGGCTGGAGAGATGGCTCAGGGGTTAAGAGCACTGACTCTTCTTCCAGAGGACCCGAGTTCAATTTCCAGCACCCACATGGCAGCTCACACCTGTCTTTAACTCCAGTTTCAGGGGACCCTGACATCCATGGCAAAAACACAAATGCACATAAAAATAAAATAAAATAAATATTTAAAAAAAAAAAGAGAACGGGGCTTGCTTACTGAATAACAAAATCTGAGACTGGAAATGCAGCTCAGCCAGCATGTGATCCTCTACCCCTCATAAGCCGGACTAGGTGTCCCATGCCTGGAACTAGGGAGGCGCAGGCAGAAGGATTAGAAGTTCAAGGCCATTCTTGGTTATGATGCAAGTTCAAAGTCAATCTGGACTACAGGATACACTGTTTCAAAAGAACAAGGAGGAGGAAGAAGAGGGGGAGGAGAAAGGGCAGGTGAGGGGAGAGGCAAATTCTAAGGGAAGCATTAGCACGCTTTATACCTGGGAGTGAGATGTTGTGTTTGTTTTAAGAGTCAGTAAAGAAGGGAGTAGAGAACTGATTTGTTCTGTGCATCTATGGTCAGTTGAAGTTTCTAAACATTTCAGGAAAGGAGGCTTGAAGAGCAGGCTGTGGGTGCAAGACACTCAAGCAACATTATTCACACACACACACACACACACACACACTACACACAGCTCACAACTAACCCTATAAAACCACCTAGCACCCCCAAGGCCACTTTAAGGCTCGGGTACCTGCAGCTGGAAATCAAATCCACTGCATACACAAGAGCAGAAAACTCATGAGATGGCAAGAATTTGCCCGTGAGGATGTGGTTGGGGAAAGGGGCCCACCCTACGTGCCTCACGCTCTATCAATTATCTCCTTTAGTTAGAGCCTTGCAAACAGCTCTTTAAGATGACTATTACAGTCTTCGCAGAGCTTGCGATTGCTATTACTGTGTGCCTGTGGCCTCTCCCCTGGTAATTGCAGAGTTCAGTCTGGAAAACCCACATTCCCTGCTTCCTCTCACTAAGACCCCCGGCACGCCGGCCGTTTAAACAACACTCACTTTCCCTGACTCCTCAGAGTCCTGTTTTTCACCCTTGACCCTGTCAAGCCTGAGACGGAGACCTGGCCCGGTCCAACTGGCCTACAGATCTGGTCTTCACGGTGCAGGTCACACCACCACCCGGACTCCACCAATGGTCACTATGGATGACCAGCTCTGTCTACTGTAGCCACCATACTGCTGGTGTCAGCTTGCACTTCCATCCAAGCTGGGTGGGGAAGTGGTCTCCACAGTTCCCTTTATCTCCACAGCGTGAAAGCAAGTATCAACAGAACAAGCCTGAGTGCGGTGGATGCTGGGGGAATCCATTGTAAGGACTGCCCGCCTGGATTTTCCCCCATTTGATCTTCCCAATAAGCTTAATGTTCCCAGCTCTGTTTTTGGGGTGTAAAGAAAAGGTCGGTCTTTCTCTGAATGTATGAGCTGATACAGGCTTCAGGCTCTGAACTCGTGACTTTTAGTCACCCCAAGTGGTTGCAAAGTGCTCCAAGGTTGTTGATGCCACAGGATAATCAGAATGCTGGTAACAATAATAACAGCAAATGTTTATTGAGTGCTGAGCACATATCAGGGGTGTGTGTGTGTGTGTGTGTGTGTGTGCACCACACCACACATACGATGGTCAGAGGACAACTTTATGGAATCAGTTCTCTCTTTCCACATTTATATAGATCCAAGGGACTGAATCCAAGTCACCCACCAGGTTTGAGTGGTAAGCACCTTCACCCATAGAGCTGTGTGGTCAGTCCCTGTGTTATGTACTTAATGTTTACAATACTATGTATAACACATAATATTTACATGTGTTATACATAGTATTGTATATGCAACACATATGTAAGCACAATACTGGTCTGTATTTCAGTCAAGAAAACTGAAAAATTTTAGAGGTTATAAGATTTGGCCAAAGGCCGGGAGGCAGTGGCGCATGCCTTTAATCCCAGTACTCGGGAGGCAGAGGCAGGTGAATTTGAGGCCAGCCTGGTCTACAGAGCAAGATCCAGGACAGGCACCAAAACTACACAGAGAAATCCTGTCTTGAAGAACCAAAAAAAAAAAAAAAAAGATTCAGGCAAATTTAGGGTCTATAAAAATGACAGTAGTGGGAATTCAGCCCAGGTAATCTGACCCTGAACCCCAAAGTACCACGAAATAAACTAGATCCTGTGTGGCAGAAAACCCCAGGCTAACAGTGATGTTCACAGACAGGAATTTACTCCTTTCTGAATCACAAAAACGTCAGAAACGGGCAATGCTAACAGGTCAAGATCCTCTGCTCTCTGTCTGGCGCTCCACCCTGCCCACATACAGCAGAGGCCTTATTTCCATTCCAAGCTGGCTGGTAGAGTTCTGGCCTGATTCCGTATTGGCAAGTTAGAGGCAAAAGACAGAACACAGCATGGGCTCCAACATTACCTATACTTTAAGGATGCTTTCTAAAACCCACCAATGCTGGGCATCAGGGACCTCTCTAAGCGCACCTTGTACCCAATGTTATCTTGGTGAGTTGGGCTGGACCAAGTGTTAACCTGGGAAAGACCAGCTTAATGCCTGTATAAGGACAAGTCAAGTCAATAACCTCTGTGCCCTCCCTTCCACAAGGCCTGTCATATCCTAAGTGCCACATGAGAAAATACACAAGTTTCTGGAAGAGATAGGAAAGAGATAAGAAGCGACCTAACTTATCTAACTTGGGGTTCAGGAAGCGCACCCCCCTGCACTCGGGCGAGCCTTTCAGCCAAGGCAGCAGTATTTCTGTGTGTCACCACCTCTTTTTATCCCCTCCCCCTCCTCGTTAAGACAACACCAGCCTCCCAGGAATTATTCAGATGAATTCATGGGGCCTGCGAGGGCTGAGGAGCACAGCTGTTTCTAAAGCCAGGGGCCTCTACCCTGCAGTGACAGGCAGTGTTCTAAGCCACCCGGTGGTGGAGGGAAACCCTCAGGGTCTGATGGAGAATGACTTCACGGTGACTCACCTTTTGGTGACAGAAGAATAGCAAAGCTGCTCACTGGGGTCTTTCTAATTCGCTGACATGTGCAGACTGTGAATCTTCATCTGTTAACTGTGTCCTGCCTGGAGAAGTCACCATAGCCCACGGGCTGGAGGCCACTGGATCTTATAAGGGGCTGGCTTCCTCCTAGCCCGAGGCCTTCTATAGACACAGAAGCAGGAAGTTTTGACCACCAAAAGCATTGGTCCCTCTAACATGGGGACTCACTCTCAGTAGTGAAGATTTTAAGGTTGTCTATTCCTCTTTGCCTGTCCCTGTATGTTCAATCTTACTGTAGCTGAAACAGCCCTGAGTTAGGTTTCTCAGTAGTTGCGGGGGAAGGAGGGGAGTGATTAGTTAATCCATTCAACGCTTCCTTTGTCCTTCACACAAAACTAGACAATTCAGGTTGAATAACTGTTGAGTGGAAATGGGAAAGGGAAAAATGTTCTAATGGTGTCAGGAATCTTAAAAATTAATGACAGGGAGAAGAGCAGGCCCATCCCTTCAGAGGAGGTAAAAATTGTCCTAGCACTTGCTTTTAAAACAGAGTTTTCTTAGAACATTATAGTGAATACCTTAATCTCAGAATGGGGGGGGGTGGCGGTTGGAGAGACACACAGGCAGATCTGTGTATTCAAAGCCAGCCTGGTCTATGTAGCAAGTTCCAGGTCAGCCAAGGCTACACAGTGAGACCCTGTTTTTTTTGTTTTTTGTGTTTTTTTTTAAGTGTTCTCATATGGACTTCACTTTCAGTGCTCTTTAGAATGAAGTCACTGACCTCTCTACGAATCTAATTAAATCAACGAACCCATTCTCCAGGAAAAACAAAAACACATACAAGAATCTAATTACGGTTTCTGGAAATCAGCAGGCTCCAGAAACCCTGTTATGAGTCCCCAGAGCCCCAGTGTAGGCTACGGGCAGGACAGACACACTGCCTTGACCTCTTCCTGGTGACGAGGAGACAGGGATGCCCTAAGGACCTATAGAGAGCCGCATTGTCTAGGCTCCTGGGATGTGGATGGGTTAAAGTATGGTACCATTGTGGCTTTCTAAGCCTTGCCAAGCTGGAAGAGTTGAAATTCCTAAGTTCCCTCAATGCTCCCTATTTTCATTCTCTCTCTGCCCTTTCTTCAAAATTAAAGACTATTTCAATATATTTAACGAAAACAGCAACGGAGACAAAGGGAACTGAACTTGATCGGCTTGACACCATGGCATCCCTTCAGGCGTCGAGCTACAGTACGACAGAGCAAGGAGGCAAGAGCAGAGGGGTTAGACTGCAGACAGCGCGGCAAAGCTTGAGCCAACACATTCTAATCCTCGCCCTTCCAGAGTTCATAGATGCTGATCTGAAGGAACGCGAGGAGACAGTTACATCGGTAGATGTCTCTTTATGACTCCGTCACCCACTGTCCGTCAATACATCTGAATCACAGGCTCCGCATCTGGCATGTTATAGAAGCCAAGCAGACAAGGCTCTTTTAGAGACTGTAGATGCTCAGGGTGCAGTCACCTCAAGCACCAAGGTGAGAAGGAGGTGGACTGTCCATCCTTCGGGGCCCGCAAGCATGAGCTGTAGGAGCAGCACAGTCAGGATGCTGAGCACCAGTGAAGATGGTTCAGATCTGCTCACGAAGATCTAGACTCTTTGGAGAGATGGAAGGCTAAAAAGGCTGGGGAGAACAAGAGGAGAGATCTTCAAATAGCAGTCAAAGACAGAACAGAAAGCACCTGAGAGAAGGTGTGGTCCGTCCTAAGTGTGGGAGGGAAGGATGCTGCTGTTGGCGTTTTGAACAAAGAGCTGTTTCGGAATCCCATCCCCGCTGCCTGGAGTCAAACTGGGTGCTACCTGGGGACACTAGAGACATCTGCAACCTGCTTTGCCCAGTGCTGAGTATCACCATCCAGAAGCAGCGCTGGCTGGACTCACATACCCAGTCAGGGAAGCAACTACCACCCAAAGAGAAATATCATAGCCTAGACTTTCCCTACATGCAATTCTTTCCAGAAAGGAAATCTGCCAAGAGGCAAGAGCTACTGAGAACAGGGAGCGGAGATGGCATATTGGAGCCATGTGGGGAAAGTTGATTTTTTGGCAGTGCCCACACCCCAAGATAGCAGAGGAATTAAATGCATAGCAAAGGGGGTCCCTTACTCCCAACCCCAGGCATCTAGGGGAAGCATGTCTGTCTCCTCTGGAACTCAAAGAGAGTAGGCTGGTCCACGCAAGTTTCCCTGTGAGGACATACATGCAGCCAGTCTCTCCCCAGCCCTCCCCACTAACATTGGGCATTCCTACTCTCCACACGCACCAAATTAGCCTGAGTGTCAATCCAAAACCCAAAGCAAGGCAACGCAAGCCTGGAAGCTAGCAGCCCCGTGCTCTGAGTTCCCTCCCCACTCAGAGCTCAATTCACACACACTCTCCTCTCCTCGGTGGAGCCTGAGGCAGGCTCATTTCCCCTTAGGTTGTCACAGACCAATTTTCTAAACTGCATGAAAACAGAAAACAAACAGAAAACTAAATCCACCAAAGCCCCGAGTCTCAGGAACAGCTTGGCAGGCCGGAGCAACGTGCTAACAATTTCATGCTGTTTTAAGACTTTCTAACTAAGCAACAACCAGATGTGCCCTGATACAAAAAAAAAAAAAATAAAAAAAAAAAATCAGCTTCTAGGGACAGAGATTTGTAAAACAGGAAAGTACTCATCAAGAAGCAAAACCACCAAGCATACTGGCCTGGGGCTGGGAGGAGGGCTGTCCTATTAGGCTAGACTCGGCCAACAGAGGCAGTGGTGGAGCAAGCGCTCAGCCAATTGGGGACTTCAGTCACTGCTTTCTTTGAATCAGCCACACCAAGATGTTCACGTCTCACAGCCTGTACCAGACAGCGACAAAGGAGCAGATATGATCATACTAAAATATGTTGTACTCTGAAATGGAGAAGAGCCCAGGAGTTGATTCCATTTACGTCTGCATAGATGTGAAGTACTTCCCTGTAGATACTGAGGCCACAGAGCTGGAAAGGTGAAATATAGCCCCAGCTCATAGGGCAAATGATAGCCAGCCAGAAAGAGATTGAAGACAGGCTGGCTGTGTCTAAGGCAGAGCCCAGGGTGGGTGCACATAACATGCAGGGTGCTGTAGCTTGGGCTTGACATGGACACCCATGAGCCAAGAGCCACACACCTTTGAAGGAAGCCATGAGCATGGGCCTGTGGCTTGCTAATGAATTTTTCTTTCCGGTAAGATGAGGTTACCTCCACGTCTCTGTCACTAGGAACCAACTTAATTCTGACAAGACTTCAGTGAGGTCCAGTAGACACCAAGCCCTGAGTTGACCGCATGGACCATCCCGGTGAAGCAGGGTGACCATTAACCCAGGATGAAAAGACATCCATCAATGCTGCTTTCAATTTATATCTCGTAATTTATCTTACCACTGACGGCAATGAAAAATTCAGATTTTTCTAAGTCCTGTAATTATTGTAAAAGTACTACAACCTTCTTACATCTAGGGATTGAACTTTGTGATCCGGGAAATACAAATGTTTAAGTTTTAATGTTTTATAATGCTCTATTTTGAAAGTTTCGGGGGACTGTTGGGGGAGGGGGTTGTTGTTTGTATTTCTCCTTTTTGTTTTTAATATACTCTAAAGCTTTAAAAGAAAAAAAACAAGTAGCGAGGAGCTGGTCCTTTCCTAGCCTGAGAGGTCACTCCAGGTCAGCAGTCCTTCCCTCAGGGAGTCCCTACTCCCTAGTAAAAGCCCATTAGCTTAGGCTTACTGCTGTCCTAAAGCCAGTGGGCTTCTTTATTAAGGCTGTGTTTGTCACCTGTTAACTTGTTTATTGGACCAAAACTAGGGTGGGCGTGAAGGTCGCAAGTAGGTGGGAATTGCACACCTCAGCCCTGAGCTTCTCCTTGGCCATTATTTTCCCAGAATGACCTCTAGGAGGGTGGGCACTGGGGGTTACAAAGTCCCCCCTGAGCTAACACATGACAGGCCAGGACAAAAAGACTGCAAACAGGCCCCTAATTAATGGGTTTGCTTAGAGCTGGTTCTCTGTTTAGGGACTTCATCCCAATAATTGCAGGCTCCATAATCATTAATCAGTCACCACCACCTTTTTTTTTTTTTGAGTACCCACCACAAGCCCAGCCCTGTTCCAACAACTGTGAGGAGAAAAGAGCGGGAACAGGGATGTGAGGAGCTTGGCCTGCTGTGTGCAAGGACAAACCCGCCACCACCACCAGATGGAGAGACACTGTGTCTCAGAGAAATTAGCCAGGTCAGTGTCGCCGGCGTGCGAGAGTCAAGCATTGAACCAGCATCTAGACACCTCCGTTACTTTGGTTTTGGTTCCCCAGGAGACGGCGGACAAATACTTCAAAACCTGTGCAGAAGCAACAGAGCTCAGAATAAGCTGCACGGGGCACATGCTGCTGGAGAAGTCTAGAGAAGGCAGGAGACACAGGGCTGAGGTCTCCACAGGAGACTTCTCAAAGGGGAGTATACTGGGCCTGAAGGGTGGGGAGAATTATACACATTTGGCGAATTATACTCGGGCACTTTTCTCCAATCATAAGTTCAAGGTTGGAATGGACTGTGGAATTTGTGCCTCACTTGGGGCCAATAAATATTTAGTTAAATGTTCAAGGAGGATGTGTAGAT
>CABHPH010139524.1:0-35322 GCA_902168325.1 Peromyscus nudipes
TCTCTACTTATTTATTTATTTATTTATTTATTTATTTATTTATTTATTTATTTATTTATTTTGGTTTTTCTACACAGGGTTTCTCTGTGTAGCTCTGGTTGTCCCGGAACTTGCTTTGTAGATCAGGCTGGCCCTAAACTCAGAGATCCACCTGCCTCTGCTTCCCAAATGCTGGGAATAAAGGTGTGTGCCACCATGCCCAGATCCTTATTTCAAAATTCTTGGCAGTGAACGTAGAGGTCCCCTCTTATGGCCCAGATTATCTGACTTCACTCAAACAATGTTTTTTTATATGTCTTTATTTTAAATGACTCTTTGAAACTACTGGTAAACCACTGGTGATTCTAAGTGTGTCTCCAAATGAGTACTGTCTTCAGATGTTTCTTGCTATCCCCAGAAAACTGTCTTTTGTAGTGTCCCTAGGCTGGTTTTTGAATGGAAAAATAAAATAAAAAGAGAAAGACCTGACTACTCCTAAAGTGTGTAGATTTTTATAGTAGACATAAGGGAGGAAGCAGGCAGAGGGGAGAATCCAGACTGAACATGATTGGTGGACTAAACCAGACCCTGAGAGGAGAGAGGAATAGAGGAACCTCTGACCAAGAAAGGCAGCCTGGGCTGCATAGCCAAATGGCTGAGTTATATAGGAATCAAGGTAGGGGAAGGGAAGAAGAAGCCCTACCCCTGGGAGGAGGAGGATTAGGGTAGAGGGCAGGGTGAGAATTGCTGAAAGGAGTCACAGGGATTGAGTGAGACTTATCCTAGGTTTGAGACCTAATATTCCAGCCTTTTGTTTATGATAAGGAGCAACATAATCTCTTCTGTAACTACTACGTGCTGAAATTGGGGTGTCATTGCCAGGGCCGAAGAAGGTTGGAATGATGGTCCAGGATGGGAAGGGAGAGAGAGGAACAGGCTGGAGACGTCCGTTTTACTCACTGCCTAGGTTCTGTGGAACCACCTGGGGCTGGGGAAGGACAGGCAGCTTTGGAGCAGTCTATGTCACAGAGACTCAGTCTAGTCAGAAATTCCATCAGAAGCCTATAGGAATGACACATTTGGAGCAGCTGGCAGTCCTTATTGGATTGGAAATCTTAGGGACAGAAGGGAAAGTTAAGGAGTTTAGGGGAAATTTTTATCTTGGATGTGCATTTGAAACTGCAGGCCCACAGTCCTGATAGTTGGGAAAGGGGAGTCCCAAGACCAGCAGGGAGAGAGGGAGAGAGAGATCCCACCCTCAGGAATAGGTAGGTGGGGAAACTTAGGAGTAATTATTTGGAGTTTGTTTGACCTGCAAGGGATGGATGCAAGTTGACTCTCTGAAGCTTACACGAAGTTTTTTAAGTTTCTAAAAAAAAAAAAGATAAAAGTTTTAGAGACATTAGTATTACCACTGTTTGTAATCTGTACTGAAATCCACATTGTAGAAAAGGCAGTAGACTCATGCCTTTGAGTCATAAGAGAAGCTTGGAAACCCAAAAGTGATTCTGGGTTAAAAGCATTAACACTCTTTCCAGAGGGCTGGATATATAGATTGGACAGAGATGTTTTTAGCACAATGAGAAGCACTTTTAAGTCTATACTTAGAAGACAACCAAAAGAAATTCAAAATTGTGAGCTTTGTAGCTATGATAATAGTAGCAATGCTTCACCAATATATGATCAATAGCTCGTCAGAGCTCCACTGATCAATGTTATGACTCTAAAACCTTCAAGTCTCAGTATAACAATAGCATAGAGAGAGAAAGAAGCCTGAAGCATTTTCAGATTTCTGTTTTTTTAGTTTATCTGCCAGCAAGGTAAACTGTATCTGCCTTTCTTAGCTGGAGACCTAGTAGCTCTAGAAAAATGAGGCCTCTTTTTTACATATGAAATACACTGAGCAGGCAGCTGCTGCCTTGGTGGAAAGAGCTGATTTGCTTGCTGTTGTTAACATAAAGCTATAGTTAGTCACCATGGATCTAAGAAGGATGGATTATAGCAGGAAATCCAAAGGCCTTTAATCAATTACAATGGCAGAGACTTAGTAATACCTAGACAGTTACTCTAGGCTCCTGTTGTCTCAATGGCTTCATTGGGGGCAGAAGCACTTGGTCTTTGACTGCCATACAAGACAGCATTGGGTTTCAACTGCCAGATCCAGAAGGTCTCAGAGATTTTCCTGTGGAGAAGGGATAGGGAAAAATTGACCTACCTTGGCCAAGCAGAGTAGAGAAACCAACCCAAAATTGTCCACAGTTTGGGCAGGACCCTGGTGAGGCATGAGGCAATTCTTTGCCCAGCAGTCAGCATTACCACAATCCAGGTAGGGTTGTCTGGGTCCTGTCCTCTTCTTTGGAGACCTTAGAGTTGCCTCTAGGAGCTTTCATTTCTGTCTAACATGGGATTTCATTCACTTTAAATGCAACATTCAGCAGATCTCTGAAGAGTTTGAGGACCACTATCTATTAAGTTTATCTGATTTAAACAAACTACTTGTTTTTGGTTACCTGCTTTAGGCTTAATCCTGAAAACACATACAGGACACTAAATAAAGCTTGTAAACCTTGTTTATTGAACATTTATTGTTCCTTATTTAAATTTTCTAGAAGTTTGGTGTTGAACACAGCAAAGAGTAAGTGGTTAGATATACATCTCTAAGTCAGTTTCTGTTAATCTGAGTTTACTGTTATAACCTTAGGAATTTATAAAACTTATTTATTAAATATTATTTATAAAATATATATTGTTTATTATTTAAATTTTTCTTGAAGTCTGGTATTGAATAGTTAGCAAGGACATAAGTTGTTAGATGTAAATCTCTAAATCAGCTTTTGTTAATCTGAGTAGACTTTTATAACCTTAGGAATTTATTATACAAAAATCCATACTAATCCAAAATATTTGGAGACCTGCTGCTGTTTCTTCAGTCTCAAAATGCCATCATTACCAGCCATGCCCATGGGTCAGTAAGGGCACTGAGATAGACCCCTCCAGAGACAGTTTCGGAGAGCACTTTGTTGCATGTGAGCAACCACTTAGATAGTGGAAGCCTACCAACTGTGATTGATCAGCGCATTATCTCAGATTGGATAGTGAACGCTCATACCATCAGGTCTCTGTGTGGAAGAAGCACATTAAGGGAGATGTGGAGAGTGCAGACTCATCCACAGGCCAGCTATTTGTTACTCACGCTACTTCAGAATTCAGCATTCTGACTTCAGGAGCACAGTCTGCCATGCTTCTTATTTAGAAGCACGGTGTGCCAAGTGGGCCGGCTGCCAGGTCACACCTGCATTTTCTCCTACATAAAGGAGAAGCAGAGGGCTCAGTAGGATTAAGAAGTTGTATAGGTGTTGCCTTAGTTGGTTTCTAACATGTGGTCATTTTAACATGGTGGTGAAGTCACATGGCATGTGCTCTGTTTTACATTAGTACAGATGCTGCCAGTCACATGGTTGCTTCCATCTTGATGAGGCCATTAGCCTAGATGGAAGCAAATCACATGTTGGCTATTTAAAAGCATCTGTTTTCCAAAACAAGAGTTGAGTCCAAGTTATATATACAGTATATTCTAAACAAAAGTTGAATCACATATATAATACATTGTAGCAAATTAAAATGACTTATGTATAAGTTTTTTTAACTATCAACTTTTTGTAACAAGTTTTAAGCTAACTTTTTGTTACAGATTGTACGAATTCTTTAGTACACCCAGTGAATTTACAGATCCTGAGATAAAGAGTGTTTACATAATAGTCTTAGAAGGTTTCTTGGGAGCAAAGCACCAAGATGTCATAGCAATAAGAGACTTTGGGGAGTGTAGAGCAGAGAAAATTTAGATATAAGAGATTTTGGAGTCATTTGTTTGTGCAATGGCAGAAGTCATGATTTGGGAGAAATTGAAAATTAAATGTGCCAGTGGCCATTGAGCTGTACCGCGGTTAAGCCACTTGCAGTAACACAGCGAGGCTTTGATGAAATGTCTGTGCCCAAGGGAGGAACTGAGTCCGAGGAGAAAAGGTCCCAAAATGAACTCTGCCACAGGGAGTGTTCCAGTCAGCTCCAAGAGGGGGCTGAGAGACAGAGAACACAAAGAGGAACAAGCAGAAACTCCATCCGAGGGAGGGTTCCAATATTGTAGACGCTGCAAGGTCATAGAGAAGCTGCAGGACTTCCAAGAGGGAACTGGGAGACAGGGAGGACAAGAGTGATGGCAGGGAGGAGTCCCACTGAGGGAGGGTTCCCATATTGTAGAGGCCATGGGGACATAGAGACGCAGTGGGACTTACAGGAAGGGGCTGAGCGACAGCATGGACAAGGTCTCAGAAGGCCCTGCAGTGTTTAAGGAAGCCAAGGGACTTAGCAGGCAGCTCCTAGGGACAGGAGGTGAGGAATGGGTTGCAGACCCAGGAGGGCAAAGAGAAGCTGTGGAGACTCTATTTTTGGGGAGAGGTGAGAAACTCGAAACATACAGGTCCAGGAGGGCACAAGGAGAGACAGGGCAAGTAAGGCTTTTGGGAAACAGGAGAGACTAAGTTTCTTTAGAGAGATGTGCCCATGTGGTGGGGCCCAGGAAGGTGTAGGAGGGGGATGCCCACATGGTGGGTACCTAGAAGGGTATAGCAGGGAGATGTCCATGTGCTGGGTGCCTAGGGAGGTATAGTAGAGGGATGCCTACATGGTGGGTGCTCTGGAGAGTGTAGCATGGAACAGGAGTCAGAGAAATAGAGAGATGCCTAGGTGATGGGAGCCGGAGAGAGACACTTGCTGAGTAGGTGAAGAGAGATGGATGTTTGGGGGGTGCAGGGGGAAGAAGCAACTGAAGAGGTGGATTCTAGAATTTGGAATCAAATATGGTGGATGGCAGAAGCCAACAGAAACAAATGATCTCTGCATGCCTTTGAAGAGTCAAATCAACAGCTTAGTTCAGAGTCCCTTGGAAGGGATCTCACTTATGCCACTCCTGGGTTTCGGCACCAGCAGACCATGAAACAAAAGAAGAAGGGGGAGAGGAAGAGAGGAGCCTCTGACCAAGAGAGACGGCCCTGGAGCCAAGAAACCAACAACAGGCATTGGGTGAAACTTGTCCTGGGTTTGAGATCTAACAGTTTGCAACTTTCCTCTTTTTGAAAATATAATTTTGAACTATATCCTCAAAATATATTTTATTAATTTCTGGTACCAATACGTTTGGTTAGAATTTCATTGGTGTAATATTGTTAAGGAAAAAGTCCTTCAGAGTAAGTATGAGACATGTTTCAGTTTGATGTAGTGAGAAACACACAGGCTCCAGAATGGTATGGACATGAGTTTGAATTCTGGCTTTTCACTCACTAGTTGGAGGATCTAGACATCTTAATATTTCTAGCTTTCGCTTTGACATCTTAAAAAAGGAAAGAAATCGTGTCTTTCAGAGAATAGTTATAGGAGTTAAGTGCTGCATATGCTGCTTCCGGCACTGTAGGCATGGCTAGGTGTGAATTGTAGACATGGTTAGGTGTGAATTGTAGATATGGTTAGGTGTGAATTGTAGATATGGTTAGGTGTGAATTGTAGACATGATTAGGTGTGAATTGTAGATATGATTGGGTGTGAATTGTAGACATGGTTAGGTGTGAATTGTAGATATGGTTAGGTGTGAATTGTAGACATGGTTAGGTGTGAATTGTAGACATGGTTAGGTGTGAATTGTAGATATGGTTAGGTGTGAATTCACATCTCTTCACAGTCCAGACTGCTACTATTACTGGAGTTACAACTGTGTTTCCCAAGTTTTCTTATTTTACATCCTTACTGCTGTGGTAAACACTCTGATCAAAAGTAACTTAAGGGAAGAAAGAGTTTTTATTTTCTTTTTCTCTTGAGTCATAGTCCATCACTAATGAAAGTCAGGACAGGAATTCAAGGCAGGAATCTGAAGGCAGGAACTTGTAGATAAAGCCATGGAGGAACCTGCTTACTAGCTCACTCTAACCTCTACTCAACTAACTTTTTTAGACAGCCCAGGACCCCCTTCCTGGAGATGCTACAGATCACCTATATCAATTAGGAAATGCCCCAAGATGTCCTCACAGGCCAATCTGATGTAGGCAATCCCCAAGTTGAGACATCCTAAGATAACTCTGGTCTATGTCCAGGTGACGGCTGGCAATAATTAGAAGACTCCATCTCTTGTCGACTTGACACACAAATACATCACCTTAAGCTATAACTGTTCCTTTCCTGTTTGTCCCCAATATCACACATTAATGTAATACATCATATAACTTAAAAAACCCAAAGTCTTCAGAAAATTCCAATGATTTAAAAGTCCAATTTCTCACTGTCGGGTAGGGGTGGTGCACGCCTTTAATCCCAGCACTCGGGAGGCAGAGCCAGGCGGATCTCTGTGAATTCAAGGCCAGCCTGGTCTATAGAGCAAGATCCAGGACAGGCACCAAAGCTACACAGAGAAACCCTGTCTCAAAAAAAAAAAAAAGTCCAAGTTCTCTTTTAAAATCCCAAGTCTCTTAACTGTGGGTTCCTCTAAAATCAAAAACAAATTACACATTTTCTTATTCCAAAAGGAAAGAATCAAGGCATACTTATATTCCAATCAAAGCAGAACCCAAATCCAACAGTGTAAATCTGGATCTCATAGTTCTGTGTCTGGCATTGGGATCCCCTCAGAATCTGCTAGCTCCACAAGGGTTAGGCAGCCCCACTCCTCCCTCTCTGCCATCCGCGATGGACACAGCTTTTGTAATAGACTCATGCCTCCACTCCACACCTCATGTGGTCCTCGGCGGTTGTTCCACAATTCCGGCATCTCCAGTATCCTGGGACCTACACCAAAACTAAGGCTGCACTTTCATCATCAGCCTACCCTAGTCTCTCCACTGGTGGTTTAACCCTGCCACACACCCTCATCTACTCCCCATCATCCCCTCCATATTACATTTCTCATATATTCAAAAACAGAATGACATGGGAAACTTATACATTCCAGCTACCAGCTTGAGATTCAGTCTTGACCCACTTGGACCACAGATTCTGTGTGTTGACACTGAAGGAAATACTTGCCAGAATATTTCACTATGAATAACACTGATCTCCTATTAATCGGTGCTGATTCTTTGGCTCCTGCTAACCAGCAGTCATTGTCCCAGTGAAACACAGGTTTCACTTCCACATTTTCTTAATCCAAAATACCACACGAGCATCCCTGATTGAGCCTTTGTTTACCTCTGAAACTTCATAGCCAGGCCTACCCTGTCTATGTTCCTCTCAGCATTTCTTATCTTCCAGGCTCCCACAACAACTGCACATTAGGCTCTGATCACTTCTCCAGATTCCAAACTCTTCCACGATCTTCCCTAAAACAGCATGATCAAGCCCACCGCAGCAACAACTCCGCTTCTGGTACCAACTTCTGTTTTAATAGCCTCTTTGTTGCTGTGATAACTAGCATGACCAAAAGAGACTTAGGGGAGGAAAAGGTTAATTTTATCTTCTGCTTCTGGGTCACCATCCATCATTGAAGTCAGAGCAGGAACTCAAGGCAGGAACCTGGAGCAGAAGCAATAGGATAATGCTGCTCTACTGGCTCACTGTCTAACCTCAGCCCAGCTAATCTTCTCATGCAGCCCACGACCCCCCCCTCCCCCCGCCTAGGAACGGTTACCGCCCACAGTGGACTGGACCCTCCTACATCAATTATTAATGAAGGAAATGCCTCAGGGATGTGCTCACAGGCCAATCTGATTGAGGCAGTCTTTCAGTTAAGAATCTCAAGTAACTATGAGCTATGTCAAGTTGAAACTCACTGGAAGAGTGGGTCTGATGTCTGTTATTTAATGGTGATGTTTGGCCTTCTAGTCTCCCTGTCTTTGTACATCCTGCATTCTTATATTTTGTTTCTTGGTTTGTCAAGCCTTCAAAATTCTGATGAAAGAAATCATGTTCTAATAAATCTGCTAATTCTCCTTGTAAAGTTTTCTGTGATGTGCCTTTAGAACAGCCATACATTATTCTAGTATATGTTTTACTTCATGGGCCAAATACTGAAAATAATGAGGATCATTTTTTTTCTTTAGATGAAAAAGGTATATTTAATAATACAAATTAATTCAAAATCATTAATGTATATATTTTAATCACTGACTATGGAGAAAATATTACAAAAACTGTAATTAAGACTTATTGTATCATTTTATCAGGATTTTAATTCTGAATATCCTGTTTCATTTTAATAAATGGCTTATTTTTGAGCAGTGGTTTGTCAACTGCGATATAATTTAATTAGCTAAATGTCAGCCAGGTGGTGGTAGCACACGCTTTTAATCCCAGCACTTGGGAAGCAGAGCCAGGCAGAGATCTCTGTGAGTTTGAGGCCAGCCTGGTCTACAGAGCGAGATCCAGGACAGGTACCAAAGCTACACAGAGAAACCTTATCTTGAAAAAAAACTAAATAAATAAATAGCTAAATGTCTGTCAATATTTCAGGCTTCTAACCAGGTATAATTAATAATAGATTAAAAAACTTTTATATTAATAAAGAGGATTCGTTGCAAAAAGACAAATATTGTACAATTCAACTTATATGAAGTAGCTAGTTGTCAAGTTTATAGAGACAAAAACTTAAGTGATAGTTGCCAAGGGATGGGTAGGAAGCTGATGTTTAAGGGGAATAGTCTCCATTAGAGAAGGTGAGAAAGTTCTAGAACAGTGGTTCTCAACTTTCCTGATGCCGAGACCCTTTAATATAGTTCTTTATGATATGGTGACCCCAACCATAAAATTATTTCGTTGCTACTTCATAACTATAATTTTGCTACTGTTATGAATGGTAGTATTCATATCTGTGTTTTCTGATGGTCTTAGGTGACCCCTGCAAAAGAGTTATTTGACCCCCCCAAAGGGGTTGTAGTCCACAGGTTTAGAAACGTGGTTCTGGAGTTACATAACTGTGTGAATGTTCTCAGCACCACAGAACTACTCAGTTTAAAATGGCTGGAAGGGGAAACAAGATGGTATATATTTTCCCACACACACAGAAGAGAATGGTCATGCTCACAATGGGCTTGTGAGCTGTAAAACCACAACAGACATCAGTATACTTCATTACACTCCCAGCAAATATTTCAGTTTGATAATGCTTTCCAAATTATTTTCTGCTTTCTCTCAGTACTTCTCAAAGTGACAATTCTTACTTTTCTGCACTTTCAGGAAATAAATGTTCAAACCCCGGAATCCATTGTTACCACCCTAATCTTAGTGCTCTTGCAGTTAATCAAGTGATAGACTCCAAAATAGCTACATTAAGATTATTTCAGTCACACCTCGTTGTCCATGTGAAAATGTCAGCTCCTCCAACTCAAATACACATTAGTCTTCACTTACGCAACCCTTCTTTAATAATTCAGAACCTGACTCTTTGGGTGGGTGTCTTGGGTTTCTTAATTGCTGTATAACAAATTACCACAAACTTAACAGCTTAAAGCCACATAACTTTGCTTCTCAGTTCCCGTGGGTCAATTTCCTTGAGTTAGAACACAGCTAAAAGCCCATAGTGTAGCCTTTCTAGCCAAGGTAGAGCTTGTGGCTGAGCCCTTCAACCTCCCAAGCTTGTTCCAAGCTCCATAGACAGTTGGCAGTATTAAGTTCCCACGTGGTTTTGGGACTGAGCTGACACCCTTATTCATTCCTTTCCATTCATTTTACTATACTTTTCTCATTAAGTCCCATAGAATAATCTCTCTAAAGACCCTTATCCATTTAAATGAACCATCCAGTTGGGGTATTCCCAGCCCAAGCTGATTAAATCAACTGACTGAAGACTTTTTATCATATCTGCCAAGTCTCCCCACCTTTGTCTCATGACCCAATCAGGAGAGTGTCGCATAGTCACAGATGCTGCCTACACCTATATAGAGAGGTTTATACGAGGTATGTAATTACTTTCAAAGACAACCTTGTAAAAAGCATCATGGGGGAACTGGAGAGATGGCTCAGCGGTGAAGAGCACTGGCTGCTTTTCCAGAGATCTTGAGTTCATTTCCCATCTCATGAACCATCTGTCATGAGATCTGGTGCCCTCTTCTGGCCTGCAAGGACACATGCAGACAGAACAGTGTATACAGAATAAATAAAACATAAATAAAATAAAATATATATTTTTTAAAAAGTATCATGGGATACTTTTTCAGATGCTCAATTTTCTTATCAGCAAAATAAGGGGTGATAAGACCCATTTCATAAGGGCAGGATGCTTAAATGATCTGTATTTTATATACGATATCCTGGAGCACAGATACTCAGCGTACACTGGCTCTCATTCTTTCTTTACCCAACAGACTGCTCTGCAATCCTTCCTCCATTGCCTCATTTAATTCAGACAACAGCCCTCGTTGCCAGCGGCTGACATTACTCCTGTGTGGAAGGTTAAGAAACTGGGGCACGGAGGAGTTAAATGGCTTGTTCTAGCTTCCTGAGGTAGGGAGAGGAAGAGCTCACCTTCCTACCTCCAGCAGCCTGGCTGTAGAATCCACACTTTGAGCAGTAACTCCCTGTGCATCTCACAGGTATGGCAGACCATCAGATGGAAAGCCAGAGCCCCACTCAGTTTTTAAGGGGCAGAGTCTTGGGGACCCTCCTACCTCCCTTTAATTCCTCCACTAAGTTCCTGGCGCCCTCCTTATTGTCTCCCTAGCTATTACCTCCAACACGTCCTTATCCTACACATGCTCTCCCAGTGAGCCCTACTCTAATTGAAATGCTACAGCATTATTGCTTTTGAGGCGGTAGCTCATAAAGACTGCTGGTTTTAATTCACTCAGTATTTCTTTTGAATAGATGATGAGTCAACTCTTAAATTAAAAAAAAATGAAGAGTGATATAATCCTCTAAAAACCAGGGGCTGATTACCTAATGATGGAATAACACGGGGGAGGAAATTTTGATGGAGTGTTTCTCCAGCTCCCTTCAGTTCTCTTCACTTATTTCAAGTTCAGCCTAGTTTTCCACAACTTTCTACATGGCCAGATTCACCCGTCAGGAAAGAGTTCTGCAGGGAAGGGAGCCTGGGAAAGGAATCTTCAACCCCTGACCACAGGAGATGATGGTCTAGAGAGTTCTGTTATGTAAAACATGCTTCCCCTCTCTTTAAAGTGGCTTCGAGAAATAAGGGAGAGGAGCTGAAGAGATGGCTCCGTGGTTAAGAGTACTTGTTGCTCTTCATGAGGACCCAGGTTCAGTTCCCAGCACCCACACGGCAGCTCACAAACTCTCTGCCATTCTAGTTCCAGGAGGGCCAGAGAGAGCCCTCTCCTGGCCTCCACAGACACCAGGCATGCAATTGGTGCACAGATTTACATGCAGCCAAAACACCCAAACACATAAAATACGAAATAAATATTTTCTTAAATGAGTAAGGGAGAGAATTCCAGAGGGGCGCTGAGTCTACAGAGACCACAGGAAAAGGAAGTTTAGAGACAAAGAACCAAGAGTGGACACTGAACTCTTCCCTGAGCTAAAGCACTCCATCTGTCCAATCATCTCTGCTTGCTTGCTCTTGCAGTGATTTGAGTATTTGGAAGTGATTCTATAGGGAGATGCTGCTCAAAGCTCTTAGGCCCAAATGAGAGGAGGAAACTCCTTATCTTTTTTTTTTCTTTACTCCTACATGATCCAAATGCCCGCATAGTAAAGAGGTGCAGGGTGAATATTGCATTTTCAAAGTGTTTGGACCAGAATTGTGCCAGATGTCATATTTTGAACTATATTCTTATATCTGATGAGGTACCATTTGGGATGGGACTCAAATCTAAACACAAAACTCACATATGTTTCAATGTACACCTTATACACACATATTTAAAATAATTTTATACACTGTGTAAAATAATTTTGTTCATCTAAACTGAGTTTATCACACAAAATCAAGTGCAGAGTTTTTCATCTTAGCACTCAAAAGTTTTCTTTTTTTAATTTTGGAGCATTTCAGATTTTTGGATTTTTTAATTATGATAATTGACCAGTATCTCAATTGTGAGGGAGGTGAAAAATAATCAACTGCTTGATTTTGCTTTGCGAAGTAAACTCAGTGGTCTCCCCACAAGGAACAACCACTAGCGCTAATCTAGGCCACACTCTCCATTTTTTCTTAATGTCTCATCCTTGCCATGGGTAAACCACCACACTGACGCCATCTCCCTGTGCTCGCAGGCCCTAATCCTTGGGGTCCCAACAGGACAAACATTTTTTTGGCAACGTCTTCTCTGATTTTAACCCTCACCTTTGGCCCTGCCAGTGGACTTCTACAGGGGTCACCATTTCCTTCTTGGGTAAGAAATACAGAACCAGTTTGCCCTGTACTCATTCAGCCTTCTGCATGAAGTCACACAGAAATCCCTTCATGTGTCTAGCCAATGAATATCATGTTTTTCCTAGTTCCTTTTATTAAAAAAAAACTTTTGGGAGCATTTCAATGGCAGTAAAAATGTCATGAGTTTGGCATTCTTACTCAAATTACACTCTTAGACCAGTCACCAAGCTCAGAACAGGAGAAGAGCAGCAGGCTGAGCTCAGAGTCCCCAGTGGCTGATCGTGGTATTGGTCAGCTTCCCTGGGCATGGGAAAGCACAATTTCGGTTTCTTAGGAAACAGTTTTCTATCTTTTGTTTGTTTGTTTGTTTTTGTTTTTGTTTTTCAAGACAGGGTTTCTCCATGTAGTTTTGGTGCCTGTCCTGGATCTCTCTCTGTAGCCCAGGCTGGCCTCGAACTCACAGAGATCCGCCTGGCTCTGCTTCCCAAGTGCTGGGGCTAAAGGCATGCGCCTCTGCCACCCGGCCAGTTTCCTATCTTATAATTGACCAAATTCCTCTACTCTGCTAAGTTTTCTCGTTGGAATTAAGCCAATAATGATTTGCTAGGCCTGATATCCCTGAAATTTTAGTTCCTATGGGAGAGAGGAGAAAGACTGAAGGGGGGGAACGAACAAAAGGAAGGAAGTAAGTGAGGAAAGGAGGGGGGAAAAGAGGGATGGAGGGAGGAAGGAGTGAGCCAGAGAAACACCATGATATTTATATAAATGTTTATATTATCCCTGTGGGTTTGGTTAGTTCAGTATCATAATAGGGTGGAAAAAGGACTGCCTCCTGTCTGAACACAGGACCCAAAGCTGGGGGATCGGGGTACACAGCATGAGGACTCCCCTGACAGTGCTTACTAAGAAGAAGAACACTCTTCCTGCTGCCTTCACACTCTTCCTCAATTTCCTCACATGACAGCCAGGCACAGCAGCTCATCAAGCACAGAAAATGCTGATAGGGTGGTTGAGGCAGCTGGGAGGCTGAACCACCTGAGCTACAGATGCTAAGGAAAGCAGGGACCAGCCCGTAACCCATCTCATCCCTCGTAATACTTCCACAGTTAAAGGAACTGAGTCGTGTAGAAGGCAGCCTAGAACTAGAGCAGCCCATAGCACGCTCCCAGGTGAAAGAGTCACCATATGTTCCCCCAGACCTGGTCCTCGAGCCACAAGTCCAGTCATCAATGGAACAACGGAAAACTTGGATGGGATGTAAAGCTGTAGAAAACACAAGGTAGAGGAGCCAGAGAGATGGCGACGCAGAGGAGAGCAATTGCTGCTCGTTCAGAGGTCTGGATTGAGTTCCTCACACCCATGTCAGATGGCTCACAACTACCTGCAACTCCAGTCCCAAAGGATCTGATGACTTCTGGGCTCTGCGCGCGCGCGCGCACACACACACACACACACACACACACACACACACACACACACGAGAATAAGTCCTAAAAAATAAGAAAACATAAGGTTTGATGACGAAGATCCAGTGCCTGTACATGATGCCGTTGAGAGACAGTTCCCTAAAAGAGCTGGCACATTTAAGGGCAGTGATGGGAGTGGAATGAGTCTCTAGCTTGCCCCTGGCTGTGATCAGCCTCCATGATAAACAGTTTCTAGAAAAGTAAACAAAGCAAGCAAAATCTTTTGTTTCTTCATGAAAAAGCTAACGGGCCTACTGTTTACTTAAATCTTCACATCTGTTTCCATAGAGACATCACTTCTGCCTACATCTTTTCCAATTCACCAAGTCTATTGTTTCTCAAGTTCTGCAGTATCAGGTTAAATAACATGATTCTTTCATAACCAGCTCCTGGTCATACTTCAAAAATAGCTAATGGGTAGGCAGGCAGCCCCAGCTCCCACAGCACAGTCTCATGATGATGATGGATTTTAAAATCAGGGCTCATTCGGAGAACGTTAACACTGGACCAAAAACAAGTGAGAAGTCCCAATGTTTATACCATGTCATACCACATTTTTATATTAATAACAAAACTATTTGGTTTGTTTGATTTTCAGCAGAGTAATTGAGAAGTAGCATAGCTCAATAATTAAGAATTTATAAGTCTGGAGAGGGAAATGGCTCAGTGGGTGTAGTGCCTGCCATGTGAACTTGAGGACCTGAGTTTGAATCCCTGGAAACCGGATAAAACTGGATTCAGCAGCACACATCTATAGTCTCAGGGCTCCTGTGATCAGACAGGATGTGGAGAATCCCCAGAAGCTCACAGGCCAGATAACCTGAACTACATAGCTGTCAGACACAGAGACCCTGTCAAACACAAGGTGGACGGTGAGAACTAACACCCGAGATTGTCCTCTGACCTCCATATACATGCCATGGCACGTGTGCACCCAAAATCACACACACAACTACATGTGCACACATATACACACATCATACACACAAAAAACAATTTACCTAGCCTGTGGAGATAGCTTGACCGATAGACAAACAGTTGCAAGTGAGTGACTTGAACTCAGTGCCTCAGTTTCTTTATATAGATGGGGGGGATAATTAAAATGGTGTTTCTACTAAATGATGTAGGAGGAAGAGAAATCAGATAGATGTTTAAAACCATGTCTGATACATAATAAAGACACAGTATTAGTTTTGTGTGTTTGTGAATACCTTCCTCATCCCACATAGTACATCAAAATCCTTAGGTTTCCCTTGTTTCTGAGATTATAAAAGCAATTTGGAGCATGAATCCACTCAAGGCAGGATTTGCAACAAGAGAGAAGTAGTCTGTTTCTGACCTTGAATCTATGGACTATCGAATAGGACTTGTTTGCCCCTTAGCATTGCACCCAACCCAAGCCATGTACAGATGGACCTACCATAGATGTTCACAGAAATGTGGATACGGAAGGAGTAAACTTCTCATACGTATCAAATGAAATCAAATCTGAATCATCTAACCAATAACAGTTTCCTAATGAGCCTTGAATCCCTCCCAGCTGGAACCATATGCCCATTGCTAGTACTGGACACTCAGTGTGTATTTTAGATGAATGAATATGTTCATTTCTCAAAGTGCTGGTGCTGTACAGTACATTACAGCTACAATAAATTAATCTCCAGTTGGCATAGTCTTAAAATGGGGTAGGCTTCGGTCCAAGCTCCAAGCTTTTGAGTATTTGTGTTTTTTCTACCTCCTTAGCCCCAAGGAATCTGCATGAAAGTGTCTCTAAGCTGGGATCTGCCCTAAAAAGTCACATGAAACTCTTAGATGTTCATAATGCTCAACCAGCAGCTTTGTGTGTGGAGGGGAGGGAAGAGATACCAATTTCTCTCTGCTTCTCCAGTCACTGGAAGAATTCCAGCATCATGTTTTATTCCAGCTATTTGTTCCCATAAAGAAGTATCATGCCAAAGCCTTCAGCTGTACGGAGTGAGCTCACTGTTCAAAATGTCATCAGTAAATTCAGTTATCAGCATATGCTTTTAACTCATCTCTGGGGTGTGTGTGTGTGTGTGTGTATGTGTGTGTGTGTGTGTGTGTGTGTGTGTGTGTGTGTGATTCATGTAAGAGTTTTATTTTATGAGCCTCATTTCTTAGAACACAGGGGCAAGTATGCATACCCACATCAGAATGCAAAACTATTGTGTATTTGAATGAGGTCTTGCTTTTGATTTATTACCACATTTAAAGTACACACAAGATAAAGCCAACATAATCCGAAGAGATGACGTATTTGGGGGGGGGGAAAGGGTTCAGAATAAAGTAGTGTTCATGCTAAGTTCTGATGCAAATAATGTTCAGAAACATGGCCATCAGAGCTGATCCTCATGTGGAGACGTCTGCCTCTTATTCCCATGACTAAGCCTTTTATAGGTCTCAGATTCCCATGGCAGTCTGTACACGTTTTAAAGTAAGGATTAGAAACACACCAGGCATCAGAGCAGGGTTGGGTTAGGGGCAGATGAAAAGGAGCTGAATGTGCAGGGTCAGTCTGACAACAGCCCCGCCATCCCCCGAGCCGCAGCAGTGAAGGCAAGACACCTTTCCGCATGGACTTCAATCCCAGCACCAGCCCACAGAATAGAGCAGACCGGAGCCGTGCTGGCTCCAATGTCTGTCCCTTGTGTAATGAGCAGCCGGCTCCTGGTGGGAAACTCTGGCAATAGCTCTCTATTAGGAGGCATCTGCCGCTCAGCTGTAAGGTCTCCTCTTCGTTCCCTTACTTGCCATAGCAAGGGACTTTTTAATGAAAACAGAACATTTTACTCTGTGAGAAATCTGTTCCTTCTGCCTCTGCTTCTGCCCCCACCGGATGTTCTTATCTGCTCCTTGCAAGGGCACAGGCAATTATAGAGCGGCGCATCTTCACCCACACAATTTCAGGCAAATATTATAAAAAGCGTACAGATGGCTCTAGAGAAAAGCCTTCCTGCCGCTTCCATCTCTTCCGCCTTAAGGAAGAGATCGCAAATTCTTTGGAGTTAATACCCTAACTGTTCATTCATTTCATCAGCAAACCAACAACTGTCTACTCAGTGTCTTGATGCCGGTACACCTGGGGCCACAGGTGTGACCTCAGCATCCACACAGTGACCCTCCGCCATGGGAGGTTTCTCAGGGTCACTTTGCCCCCACACAGCGGCCACCAGACCTCTCTTTAGCCTTGCCTCTTGCCTCCCACCACCTTATCCTTTTCTCATTTTTTTTTTCAAGCAGGAAAAAAAAATGAAAAGAACATTGTTGTTGCTGCCTTGGGTTGCGTCTGTACCCTTTGAGTGTGGCCTACGATATTCATCTACCCATTCAATCAAGACTTACAAAGACCCCGTCACCAAACTAGTAATAAACCTGACAGTTTACTCCTGTGCAGTGTCTATAATTCTACTGAATCTTGGTAACAATCTCATGAGGAAGATGTTGCTATGAACCCATTTTAAAACAATGTAAAATAACTCAGCTCAAAATCACATTTGCCTGAATGTCACAGAGAGCCCCGTTATTAGCAGCGGAAATAGTCATTTACTCCCTCTCCTGTAACAATCAGTAACCGATTCCTAGTGTTTCTGGAGCTAGCATCTCTGAGAACTGCCTTTTGTCTCATGAGCAACAATCCGGTATCCAAGAATCATGTCCACATTTAGGTTAAGGAAAGAAAAGGGGTAACGTCATCTGGCACCTGCTTTTGTTACTCTCAGCTGGAATCCAAAGCATTCCCAGAACCCTTCTCCAGATTTCTAGTTACCGCTCATTAGACAAATCATATCATATCAGCAGCAACAGAAATTGAGAGAGTAAAAATCAAGGCAATTTTTAAAAAAATCTCTATGATGAAGGCAGCAAGCTCAAAGGAATCCTAGAATGCTTGTTATGGCAGTCCGTTGTCAGTATGCATGCCGTGGGTCACAGCTGGTTATAGGATGGGAACCCAGCTCTGGGCATGCAAGAGCTCTAACCATTATGCTTTACTGTGCTACAGTGATAATGGCTATTCCTTGGTGAGTAAGAGGGACATGGCTCTGCCGTCATAGAGCCATGAAATATCACACACAAAACAACATTTCAGAAATTCTCCTAGTGCTAAAAGATAAAGTAACAGATTTTCAAGATGTTAAAGGTAACTAACAATTTCTTGTTATTATTTTTATGGGCTACAAGAACTCCTGCAGCCAATGTTGGGAACTGATCTTTATAAAGAAGCTTGTCATCTGGTTCAAAGATTGGAAGACTTAATAATACAATTATATTATATAATATTATTATAATACCTATTAGAATATAATAGGTATGATATACTATATTTTATATATAATATGCTTATTATATAATAGGTATAATAATGCCTAATAAAATATGGCTTTTTATAGAAATGTACAGATACAGTTCTAATATTTACAAGTAATCAGAATGATTTTGAGAAACAAAAAAGTTGAGGCATTGCACTTTCTGATCTCCAAATACATTATAGAGCAATGGTGATTCAAACTGTGTGTTACTAAAACTGGCTGGTGGTACAGCCCTGTAACCCTAGCACTCAGAAGGTAGAGGCCAAGGATCAGAAGTTCATGGCCATCCTTGGCTAATAATGAGTTCAAGGCCAGCCTGGGCTACATGAGTCCTTGTCTCAAAAAAATAAAATAATCAGTTACAGGATACGTAAGTTTTAGGGATCTACTGTATTAACAATATAGCTAATAATAGTATATTGTTTGCTTGGAATTTGCTAGAATAGTAGATCTTGTGTGTTCTTCATTTTAAAAGGGAAACTGATATATGCTGTGGTGTGGTGGTTTGATTGCCGTAATCATTTCATATTACATATCAAATAATCACAGCGTGGGCCTCAAAAGTAGTTTTTATTTGTCCATCGTATTGATAAAGCTAGAAAACAAATTTGAGAGGGTAGAGCTATCACGTGATTTAACAATCCCACTTCAGGATATTTATCCAAAATAATTGAAATCCAAATCTTAGGGAAATAAAGGAACTGTCTCTGTTTAAATTTCCTGTGACCGTGATAAAAAAATACCCTGCCAAGAGCAGCTTAGAGGAGAAGGGTCTATTTAAGCTCAGAGTTGCAGGCTACAGTCCATCTAAGCAGGGTCGTCACAGCAGCCCGAGCTTCAAGCTGCTGATCGTATCACATCCATCCAGTTGAGGGCAGAGAGAGATGAATTCCTGCCTGCATGCTGGTGCTCAGATCACCCTCCCCTCTCAGGTAATTCAGGGTTCCTGCCCAGGGAAAAATGAATGCTACCTGCAGTGACCGGTCTTCCCACATCAACTGATATAATCAAGATAACCCCCACAGACATGCCCGAAGGCCACCCTGATCTAGACAATCCCTCACAGAGACTCCTCTCAGGTGCTTCTAGACTGTGTCAAGCTGATAATCAGGAAGAACCACGACACATTCCAGTATTAACTGCAGAGCTATTCACAGTGAAATGCTCCTCGGTGAATGTATGGGTAGAGAAATGTGTGTATGTGTGTGTGTGTGTGTGTGTGTGTGTGTGTGTGTGTGTGTGTGTGTGTGTGTTTATATCACATCGGTAATAAAATATTAGTAGGCCTTGGAAAAGAAGGAACTCCTGTCTTGGGAAACAACACAGATAACCTTGAAGAGTATGCAAAGGGAAATAAGTCGTTAAATACCTCGTGGTTTAGCCTTCGTGACGTATCTACAGTTTACCTCATACAGCTGTTGCATAGATTGGTGGCTGCTGGGGTCTGGAGTACGGCAGTAGGAAACTGCTAATCAACGGGAATAGAATTTCAGTCATTTAAGAGGCATGAACTCTAGAGATCACCTACAAGTGTTGGGCCCCTCATTAGCGATACTCCCCTGTGCTTAAAAGGGTTTTAAGAAAGCGGATCTGACAAAAATATTCTATACTAAGATAATACTAGATTTAAAAAAAAAAAAAGAAAAAGAAAAAAAGAAAGCCCTTTGGCCCCACAGGCTGCTCCAAAAAGCGGTTTTTGTCTTGTTCCTGGGTCTTCCTCCAAGCTGGCTGCAGCCACCTTCTCAGGCCTGCTTCCTCCGAGGTAGACTGCAGCCGCTTTCTAGCTACAGTCCTGGATTGCTTTCTCACTGGCTGCCCCACCAGCCATGTCAGACGCAGCCGTGGACGCGGAGATCTCCACCGAGGACTCGAAGGGAGTTGTGGAGGAGGCAGAGGGCAGAAGGGACGACCCTGCAGATGGAAATGCTAATGAGGAACCTGGGGAGCAAGGGGCAGACAGTGAGGTAGATAAAGGAGAGGAGGGTGGGGAGGAAGAGGAGGAATTGTTAGTAAACTCAGGAGCCGCAGTTTGAGCATCCCGGGCTTCTGGTGACAGCCTGCCAGGCCCATCCACGTGTCCCTCACAGGCAGTGGCCGCCTAGCCTGAAGCCACCATCTGCCAACCAGCTCAACTTCCCACAGGTTAGCACAGAAGCCACTTTCCACTCCCCTCAGTTCCGACCTTCTTTTCTTCTGATGCATAATAATAAATCAATCATGCATATAACGGCGTCACCTTTGACCTAGCAGCAGAATTTGCTGAAATGTGGGACTCTGTAACCTTTTGCATTTCACCAAAGTACCTTTCCCCAGATCACGTATTTCTCTGACCCAAATTGCAATATATGTAACATCTGTCATGACCACCAAGATACAGAGGCGCAGCTGGCTCAGAGACAGGGCACAGAATGGCCTGGGTACACTGTAGCCACATGAGCTACTCTGTTCAAAAAAAAAAAAAAATTGAGTGTAAACCCAGTTCGTGTGTCCATGGATTCATGCAAAGGTCATAGTGTGAGCCGTCAGCTGTACGCTGCAGAGTCCTCCACCCTGCCCACCAAAAGGCTGGCTCGGCAGTGCGTGCAGATGCCTTGCAGTTCACCTTGCTCATTGACTTTCATGGGAAATTGCGAGCTCCAGATGCCTATCGGGTGTCTGTTGGGCCGCCAACTGACTCTGCCTGTGCTTCTGCTTGTAGCAAGGTTCTGGGTGGGGAGGGTTCGCTGGGCAGGGACTTCCCTTCAGGAGTCGGGGACAGCTCTATCTGTTGAAGATCAACTATTACTATTTCTGTTATAATGCACAAAGAGATCGCAACCACTGATCGCCCTTTCGGGACTTCAGTCAGCATTATAATCTCAGCGGCAGCCAGGAGTCAAAGTTGGGTGCAGTACAGGAAAATTCCACTAGGTGGTTCTGGTGCTCTGCAAGCCAGAAGCAGGCGGCACCCTGGCGCTGGCTCCATCTTTCCTGTCGCAAAGGTGAAAGCTGACTACGAATGTGAAAATGTCTCCACGGCTGTGGTTTTAGTATCCGTCCTAGATTACATGGGATGGATTGCTGTTGGTAACGACTCATCAGAGACCACGATGCTCTAGAGTACCAAGGACTGTTCCCTGCCTCCTTTGTGCATAGACACACGAAGGCTACATTTTTATTTTATCCTTATATTAATTTATGTGCCCATATCCAGATGGCATGCATGTTACCATTTTCTCATCACTGCTTTGCCAGTACCCTTCACCAAAGGCACAAGCTTCCAATAAAATATTTTCTTTTGTGACGCCTTCCGTTCAAAGCACTACAGTTCTTGTGTTTAACATTCCCAGGAGCAGTTTTCATTGTGATCTTCAGTAACCTCTGAAAAACAAGATCCAGGTTTACAAGCTCCTCTCATCATCCTTGTTAGGAAGCCTTCCCTTACGCTTTAGGGTAGAATAATAAATAAAGCTCACTTCTAAAATACACTGGGTCACCCTGGCTCCCGAAATCACTTCAAAATCTTAATCTGATTTCCAGTGTCCTGTTAATTCCTCCAGTTCCTGTGTCTAGTTTACGCGGAAGGATCATCATGAAATGTCAGGTGTCTTCCTGCAAAGCCGTCTGGGTAAATTCCCAGGGTGCCAAGCACAGTGCTGAGTTCTCGGAACAGACAGGACAGACAGCAGCTGTTCCCTTCCTGTGACACTGGAAACAGGCACAAGGGCAGGTTCCACACAGAACACCAGACACATCTCCACCTGCCCTTGAAAACCTTCCAACCCCAGGCAGCTAGGAGGGGTTGGTGAGCGTCAACATAGGTAATTAAAATGTCTGACTTTTTTTTTCTTCTTCTTCTTCGTTTTAAGTGAAAAGAAGCATGGTCAAATCTGAAAAGCCTAGGTGCCTTTCAGAAATTAAGTGACAACATTTGGATCGCCAAAGACCAAACAGAATGCTCTCTGAGGGAGTAGAGAAAGCAAGCAGAAAGCATTTTCTGACGTAAGCCAACAACAGTGAAGAGGTTGACCATTAGGAAGGTTGTTGTTTTTAATACTTGGTTTTATTTTTAGTGACAGGGAATAATTAATTATTGTTTCAATTAGTTCAAACAATTCAGAGGAATATAAAAAAGCAGAGGGGCCTCCTTGTAATTTTTCACCACCTGCTGCCCACATAGTTGTCTCTGGAGAAAGAGATAACCTTGTAAACGTGGATAGTATATGCCTTCCAGTAGTTCTAAAATGCCTGTTTTTTCTAAATATGTGTAGAACATGCTTGGTATACAGATGAGCATGCTTTGGGTAAGATCTTAGCAAGTCATATGTTTCTTTTTAATAAAAATGTACATAAAATCTATGTTGTGCTAGTCCTTGAATGTATGCGATTCTTAGTAAACACCCCCCCACCCCACCCCGTCAATCAGTCCATATCCCTATTACAACTATGATCCTGGCAGAATATCAAGAGATATGACAAGTAAATACTGCCTAGCAACCAAACAGTAGTCCCAAACATATCGAGGTCTTTACCCACATAATGTTTAGTACTATCTTTCTAAGCCAGTCTGGTCGATAGAACCTTTTGTGATCTGATGGAACTATGGAGGGACTGAGTGTAGAAGTCGCGTCCACCTTCCTGAAATTCTATCTGGGAATTCAGCCTGGACAGTAACTGGGTCAATCATTTGGTTCTTGCTTCTTGGGGATCACCGACCTTCATTTTGTAAATTCCAGTGTCTTATAAGCTGTTCCTTCATACCTGTCTGGGTTTTCCAGTTGTTTAGATGAGAGGCTAAGTCTGGCCCCAGTTACTGGTTTCTTTGTTACTGGTTCTTTGTGGAAATTGGACAGCACACATGAGAACAGAGTGAAATCATTGATCCAGTCGGACTTCATCTCAACTATTCTATTTAACAGCCAGGAAACCTTGAGCAAGTCTTTAAGCTCCTTTGTCTTCTGCTTCCCAATTTTACAAATCAAGATAATTACAGAGATAATTACAGTATTCCATAGAAATGTCATAATAGTTAGGGTATTAATATATATGATTAGAAAATCTAGCACATGGTAAACTCAATGTATGCTAACAGTATCTTCAACATAGTAAAAGCCATAACGTTACTAAAAATTAGATAAACCAGAAAATGTATTCAAGGAATTTTTGAACTGTAAATCATATGTGCTGAGAAATCAGTTTGTTGACTAAAATAGTGATTACTGTTTCGTATAACCTCTTTAATTCATTTGCTTAGAAAATTTTAAAAAACAAGCTCTGTATTAATTACCATTTTCTTCATAATTTTCCTAAGTGCTGTGGATCAAATTGCATTTTTTCAAAGCACTAAACCCCAGAACCTTGGAATGTGTTTGAAGACAGGTTCTTTGAAGAGGTAATGAGTTAAAATGAGGTCATTAGGGTAGGCTCTACTCCACAGTGACCAGCATCCTTTTAAGACATGATTAGGGCAAAAATCCAAAATCATGAACAGAGGGAAGAGTGTGTGGAGGCAGGAGGCCCCAGAAGAGACCAGCCCTGCTCACACCCACCCTTCCTCAACCTTCAGAACCACAAAAAAATTATTCTGCTGAATATGCCCCTCACTTGGCATTACCTTGTTTAGTAGTCCTAGCAAACCAACACACACACACACACACACACACACACACACACACACACACCTAATCATTGGAACTTAATATTAATAAGGTAAAAAATTACAACCTTCATATCTGCTAGCCTTCTACATAAAGCAGTTTTTTTTTTTTAACTTCACTAAGCATCCACCATATCTACTATGGGGGCAATGATAACAATCTTTTCTGTGTTCTAGGATATTCTGAGAATTCACTGATCACACACATCATTTAATGATGGGGATGTGTTCTAGTGTGTCATTAGGGGGTTCCATCATTGAACAATATCACAGTGTACTTACACAATGTAAGACAGCTATGACGTCACTGTGATAGACAATCCTTGAGGACCACTATTGCACACATAGGCCATCACTGACTTGTGCAGTTCGTCACTCTATATCCCCCTTTATGTGATACACAACTGTATGTGTGTACTAGTGAATCCCTGTGATATCCTGTGACACAAGCAGAATCATTATTATTTGCCCCCACTGTAAGGATGATGGAGGCATCACGAAGTTTAAAAGTGTGTTATGCAACCAAAGGATGCAGTTATAACACAACCACACAAGCACACATACCCACACAAAAGCACTTTAAAAGCAGGAAAACTACATAAAGTAAGAGAGTGGCTTAATTAATTATAATGTGCTAGCTAATAAATTAGCCTTGTATGACAATCACTTGATAATTGAAAACCAATATTATTTCAGTATAACTATAACTTGCTTCACCATTTCAGATCGCATTCCTTTGAATGAGGCTGAAATGAATATGCTAGATGTCCACGAGAAAGATGAAAGATCATTTTATATGTGTTTATTTCACCGAGCAAATTAATGAAGTCAAATTAATGTTAATTAGATTTTTAAACAGAGTTGAAAGTAGTCTATAACTCACAGCTTGATGCTGCACGCCATTCATCATTTTGCTCTCAGCACTTAGCCCACGAGTCAACTCCTTAAATACCTAAATATATTATAAATGAAGACTAAAATCCTCCCCGAAGCTCACTGCTTCCTTGGGGTATTTTCAGAAGCCTCGTGTGTTCATTTATGTTTCCAGTCCTGTGACAGCTGATGAATGATGGGAAGGACATTTGAAGGTCATGCCAGCTGTGTGACCCATGAAGCAGGGGGACCTTTGAAAGCAGATCGGTTCCAACCAGCCAAGCTCCTTGTTACTCGTCAGTAACTCCCAAGGGTGAGGAGCACAAATCAAAAAGACTCACGAGCCCAAACATGCCATCAGGGTTCACTGATATTCAGAGCACACTGCACTGTGATGATGAGAAGGAAAAAAAATGACCACTTTCCTTCTGTGCAAAAGCATAGGCTAAAGAGAGATAGCCTGTCACGGCCATTAAACTTGGAAAGAGTCTTCAGATAAGATTAAAAACTGTTTGAAGGACATAAGATGGAAGAAAACACAACAGACAAGCTATGCAGCTGTCTAGTGAGGAGAGATGGACCACAGGCAGACCAGCAAACAGCCTCACACAAGGACAGGCTCGTAAGGAACATTAAAGACAGCAGACATGGTAGCCGTGGAATACTCCTTCCAGGAAGGCATCTTTGACCTGAGTTCTGAGTGCTAAAGGAACCAACCTTGCCAAGAGTTGTCAAAAGTGGAAAGGCCCAGAGGCTGGAGGGAGCGTTGCCTGTGAGGAACAGAGATGCCCGTGTGTCTATGCTGTGGTGCATGTCCAAAGGACACATTTAGGAAGGTGCCCAGGAGCCAGGCCACACAGACAGGTCCACTGCTGGGGCATGCCCATGAGTGCCAGAGCATGATTGTGTTACCTGTCTGTATCTCATGTGCACTGTCTTCTAGCATTATCTTTTTACATAGAAACAGTCTGTTTTCCCAACTACGCTGTAAGTTCCCTAGCATCATAGTGGCTGTTCTTACTGGAAAACCTCACAGGATTTTGTCTACGGGTGTTGCGTTCCTAAATTCGTGCATTTATGCGCATATGACGATGCGTGGGAAATGCAACGGATGAAGATGGGTGTTTCAGGGTTCAAGCTCTGGGGCTATTGCTGGCCAGCTTGTTCACTCTCAGCAGGCTCCTTTCCCGGTGATTTGATTTTTCTTATCAGTGAGTGAGAAGATAGATTGTATCTGCTTCTCCAGGTAGCTGTGAGGATTAAATGGCTTACCAATGAGCATGGGACTTAATGCTAACACAAACTATTCATTACCTTTATTATTAGATGGTTCATAGATATGCAAGTGGGTTATAAGAATCAAAATCATGTGCTACATAGTTATATTCATCTTTAAAATTCACTGAATTTTCATGTTATTCCTATTAATACAGATTACAGATTAAAATTTAATTTAAATTTAAGTATTTTTATTATGCTAACATATTGGTGAAATTACTAAGGCCACTCCACGTAGTTAAAAGGAGATTTATTTAAAGGCGTAACTCACAAATGAAGGGATAGGTAGATGATGGGTTCTGGAAGAGACGCAGCGCAGTCGGCGGTGTTCTCTGGAGAACTTTCCTCGGTCTACCTCTCGCGTCCAGGTCCAGGAAACAAGAGAGCGCCACGCATCCTGATCTCAGGTCTTCAGGCCCTCCCTTGGCCCCGCCTTGTAGGCGTGATAGTTACGGAAGCCTCATTGGGTGTTGGAACTTCCAGACCAAAGCTGGAGTGGCTACCCACTATACTAACACATAAAATTTCCCTAATTGATGTGGACAAACAGGTCTTACGTATCGAAAATGAAACAACGAAATTCTCCATCTAAGTACTTACAAGGACTACGTATCTAAAGGATAAATTCCCCACACAAACATGAAAGCAGACTGGGAATTACTGGGGGAGGAGACCTGTAGGCAGGGCAAGGAAGAAGATATGACAATGGGGGAGCAGATATGAGCAAAGTACAATGATATATGCATGGCAATGTCACAAGGGAGCTAAAAGTAACAATAAATAATTGAACAAAACAAAATATCCCAGCCATTCAAATGTGTGCCAAATATGTTGCTAGTGTGACCCCTTGGTAACTCTCAACTTCATCACGATGACGGTAGTTTAGGAATTATTAAGGTTGGCATCATGTGTAGTTGGTCTTTCTTTGGACTGCCAGCCTACAAATAATGACACAGAAATTTGTTATTAATAATAAAAGCTTGGCCTTTAGCTTAGGCTTGTCCCCAACTAGCCCTTATAACTTAATTAGCATGTATTTTTTAATCTATGTTCTGCCGTGTGGCTCAGTTACCTCTCCTCTGTACCACATATGCAACTTAGTCCATGTCTTGCTGGTGTCTCTGCCTCTCTTCCTCCCAGAGTTCTCTCCCACCGGAAGCCACGCCTATTCTCTCCTTCCTACCTATTGGCCATTCCACTCTTTATTCAACCAATCAGAAGGTGCCTTAGGCAGAGACACATCTTTATAGTATACACAAATATTCTGCAACATTTCCCCCTTTTTGCTTAAATAAAAAGGAAAGGATTTAACTCTAACATAGTAAAAAATATATATAATAAGAATAATTATCAGGTAAGAATTACATTTACAATGTCCAGTCCATTTGTATTTGGCAATTTCGGAGAAAATACTGTATTATCTATCCTATCTTGATGAATCCAAGTTTTATAGCTAAACCACTTTCTATCATATCTTGTATTAACCAGCCTAAAAATACTCTTTTAGATCTTAAAACATTTTCTTAAATAAATGACTTAAGCTTTTATGTCTCTCAGCCTTTATAAAATTTACATCTCTTTTGTTAATTTTGTAATAAGGAAAATGGTATAACTATCCAGTCTTCAACCCCATCAGAGACCCGAGAAGGATAAAATATTACCTGAGTAAACAGGAAGTGCAGAGCAAACAACTTCCAAAACTATAGAAATGACAGAGACAGCTGGCTGCCTAGACAGTTAGGGTTCCTTTGCAACGTTGGAGCAAATATTCCACAACAGTCACGTGTGCCATGCATATCCAACATCCAGCTGCCGTCGGTTATTACCCACTGTCTTCCTCAGTCACCACATCAAATCTGTTGTCAGTCTCGTTGTCTTTCCCAAGAACCACTTGGATATCTCCTCTCTCTTACACATTTACATGCCTTAGTTCAAGCCCAAATCTAGTTACCAGTCTTGCTGACACCAGGGCAGACTGGTGAGTCACCAGAATTCCAGCTGGGAGATGTCACATACACCAAAAGAACAAACATGCAAACACCATAATCCCAAAGTAGGCATGCCAGGTTTTCAGCAGGATCACATCCGGCCAGTCCAGTGTCTACATAACAGAAGTCCAAGGGATCACAAGTCCACAACTCAAATCGTTGCTTCCACGTAAAAGCAAGCAGTTCCTCTCTTTCTGTTTTGCGTAAGTTAACATCCTAAGGCAACTATTGTTAGATCTAGTAGCCTTGACTTGCACCCTGTGATCTCTGCTGAGCCACCCACTGTATTTCAGGAATGTGATGTTTTGACTGTCTGGACCTGGATCGTTTTCCCTCCCTGTATTTGCACTCTTCCATGGTCCCTTATGAATATATTTTCTGTAGAACATGTTGCTTTGCTTTGTAATTACTTGTCCCTATTGCTATGATCAACTGGACTGTGAGCCTCTCAAACATCTTCCCATTTAATGCCTGCCATACCGAGGAGGGAAAGTAGGTGGCAAATAAATACTAAATGACAGTTGGTAGCTTCAATAAAACGTCTAATTCTTCAACTGTCAGCTTGATTGGTCTGAAAAATAAATGAGTGTGTTAGTGAAGGATACTTTGGGGTGTGTCTGTTAGGGATTTTACAGAGAGGGTTGGCTGAGGGAGAAGGATGCACTCAATGTAGGTGGCACTCTCCTATCGGGTAGGGTCCTGCACCAAATAAAAGAGGATGGAGAAAGTCAGATGAGCACAGGCACCCTCGATTTCTCTGCCTCCTGACTCACCCACATGTAAGCTGGCAGCTTTCTCCTGCTGCCACAGCACAGACCTCTCACCAAGCCTTCCTGCCCACCATCATGGACTGCGTCCTCAAACTGTGAGCCATAATAAACGCTACCTCTCTTAATCTGCATCTTGTCACACGTTTGGTGACAGCTGCTACCTGTGAACTATGTAGAAAAGATTTCTCCTAAGCCTTTTGTAAACTGTAATCCACTTTACAAATGTGAGTTGTTGCTGTTGTTATTTTACCACTATTTCAGGAAAGAAAAATCAAAATCTGTTCATGTGCCTTGTAAATATCATAACTGTGTCTCTGAAATATTCAGTGTGATCAAGTACTTCAGGAACATTTGTCTCTGAATTATTCTTACTTTAATTTCTAAAGTTACTTAATTTTAATTAGGTTCATCAGCACACTAAGACCTTCATTTTATTATATAAACTTATTTGCATTGAATTCTGTATAGCTCACTTCTAAGAAAAAATGATCAATCCTTGCATAATTTTCAGACCATTTACCTGAACAAGCACAGCCATTTCTAGGTGAAAATACCTTCTACCTCCTCCTCTCCTGTTCTTTTACATGCAGCCTAGCATTCATTTAAAAGCTACAACACAATCTCCAAAGCAAGAAAAAAAAAGGATAAGGAAGTTAACAGATTGGACCTGGAGATGGCACACGTAAAAATGTTGGACAGGGTCTCTCAAACAACTAGGGTTCGAATGTTAGAAGATCCAGTTGGAAATGTAGACACCAGGTACAAAAGTAGGTCATTACATCAGAGATACAGGAACCTGGGAGTGCTCTAAAGGAAAAACATTGAACAGAGAGGAAGAGCTCCTCCGATGGGCCTAAGGTTAGACTCCACACACTGGAAGGGGGCGGTCAGAAGCCTTGAGAGCACATCCACCAAAATCACCTAAAGCAAATCACTCAGAGACTCAAGCGTCAGAAGGGAAGAAGTTGTGGATAAGGATCAGGTAGATTAAGGATTGGCTTATCTGGAAAAGGATAAAGAGAAACCCACAGAGGAAGCATCTGAAGGGATGATAACTGTGAATCTCTTTAAACCTTTAAAAACTTGTTTTTAAAAAAAACGTATCATTGTGTGTCTATGTAAGGGGGGGGCACACCACGGTGCGTGGGTAGAGGGCAGAAGATGGCTTCCTAAAGTCAGTTCTCTCCTCACACTTCTATCAGAGATTCCAGGGGTCAAAGCCAGGTCACCAGGTTTGCCCAGTAAGTGCATTTACTCCTGAATCATCGTGGTGGTTGTGAATTTCTAAAATTAACAGAAGGTAAATCACAGATTCAAAAAGCAAAGGAAACAGCAAGATTCATGAAAAGGAACGTGCTGCTTGGCACGTTATAAAGAGACTGGCCTTGAACTCCAAGGATGCCTCGAACTCCAGATCCTGCTGACTCCATTTCCCACGTGCTTGAGTTGTAGGTGTCTCCACAACATACAGAATGGTGCTTTGTTTCTGCACTTCACCGCTTTGCTGAGCAGGGAGTTGAACCCTGGGCCTGGTACATGCACAAGCATTGTGCCGCGGAGCTGTTTCCCATTGCAGACAAACTAAAACCAACGCCGAAGAGAAAGTCTTGTAGACAGTCAAAAACAAACACAAAGAACAACTACAAAAAAAAATGTGTTTCACATTAAAAATGGGGAAGCAAACAAAACAAAACAAAACAAAAAACAATGGAATAGAAAAGAAGACTACACAGAACTCTATCATCACCTATTGAAAAATGTCTTTGAAAGCTACAGGGTGAAACAGACCATTTCACACAAACAAAGGGGAAATTTCTTGGTGGTTGACTTGTGCTGAAAGAAACATCAAAAGAAGTTCTTTGGACAAGAGAGATATGACCCTAGATAGAAACTGACATCTTCTCCCCCCAAAAAGTTAAGAACATAAGAAATAATAAGTATGATCAACTTGGGACATATTTCTCGGTTTGCTGCTTTTAAAAGATAATTGCCAGTCTAAAGCAAAATTGTAAACAATGCAAGGAGTTTATAATGCATAGAAGTAAGCTGTGCCGGGTGGTGGTGGCGCATACCTTTAATCCCAGCACTCAGGAGGCAGAAGCAGGTGGATCTTTGTGAGTTCGAGGCCAGTCTGGTCAACAAAGTGAGTTCTAGGACCAGCCAAGACTATTACACAGAGAAACTCTGTCTCAAAAAACCAGAAGAAGAGGAAGAGGAAGAGGAGGAAGAGGAAGAAGAAGATGAAAGCTGTGGGAAATGGAAATTTAATGTTACAAGGATTTTATACTGTATGTGAGATAACATGTGTTATTATATAATTTGGAAGTAGACTTAAAGTCAAGATGAATAATGTAAGCCCTAGGGCAGTCACTAAAAATAATAAAACATTTCTTCAACTGTGGAGATAAAATTCATAAAAATATTTGTCAAAGAAGTCAGGAAGAAAAAGAGGAAGCAAAAAATAAATTGGGAACTTGACAGATTTTTTTCCAATGTAAATCATAATTATATTAAATATGAGTGGCTAAATATCCTCTTAAAAATCAGAGTTTGCCATAATGAGTAAGTAAAAGTTAGACCTAACTATATTTATCTACACAAAACACCACTCAAATATTATGATAAGTAATAAGTAAGAACCTAGACTTTACGAATGTTGGCGGTAGAGCCCAAGAGTGGTACAACTGGATCTTGAGGTCGTAGATTCAATCCCATCTTTCTGATGAACCGCCACACTGATTTCCACAGTGGCTGTACAAGTTTGCACTCCTACCAGCCCTGGATGAGAATGTCCCCCTTGCGCCACATCCTCGCCAGCATGAGCTGTCACCTGTTTTATTGTTCTTAGCCGTTCTGACTGATGTAAGATAAAATCTAAAAGTATTTCTTATCTGCACATCCTTGATGACTAAGGATGTTGAACATTTCTTTAGGTGCTTCTCAGCCATTTGGGTTTCCTCTTTAGAGAATTCTCTATTTAGATCTGTACCCTGTTTTTAAAATAGGGCTATTTGTTTCCTTGCTGCCCATTTTTTCAGTTCTTTATGTATTTTAGATATTATCCCTCTCTCAGGATGTGTAATTGGCAAAAAAAAAAAAAAATTCTCCACATTCTGTAGGCTCCCACTTTATCTGACTGATGGTGTCCTTTGCTGTACAGAAACACCTCAGTTTCATGAAGTCCCATTTATTAATTGTTGATCTTAGTGTTCATGTTAACGGTGTTCTGCTTAGAAAGTCTTTTCCTGTGCAAATGCGTTCAAGGCATTCCTCCCTTTCTCTTCCATCAGATTCAGTGTATCTGGCCTTCTGTTGAGGTCTTTGATCCATTTGGAGTGGAGTTTTGTGCAGGATGATAAGTGTGGATCTATTGGCATTCTTCTACATGCAGTTACCCAGTTTGACAAGAGCCATTTGTTAAAGATGCTGTATTTTCTCAGTGTGTATTTCTGGCTTCATTATTAAAAATCAGGTGTCCATAGGTGTGTGGACTTATAACTGGATCTTCAGTTTGAGTCTGCTGATCGGGGTGTCTCGTTTTTCTGTCAATACCATGCTATTTTTACTATTATAGCACTATAGTACATCAGAGATGCTGAATCTCCAGGGTTTGTTTGTTTTTATCTTATTATGTTTAGATGTTTGTTTGTATTCTAATAAGAGAGAGAAAGAAAGGGTGTGGGTTTGGGTCGGGGGGGGGGGGGGGAAAGGCTATAGAAGGAGTTATAGAAGGGAAACTGTAATCAGAATATACTATATGAAAAATCAATTTTTAATAAAATTATAAATTAAAAACGAATGCTGGCAGGGAGGACTGAGATGGAAGCCAGGAACCTCCTGTTGGAAATGGATAAATCCAGGTCAGCAAAGTCAGTCCTTGCAATTACACCTTAAACCATGAGATGAGCTTTGACGTGTGGCTAAGAAACTCCCAGGAAAACTGTTCAAGCCAAGGCCTGTCTCCTTCAGCTGCTACAGTAAACTGTGAGAGGAGAAGTAAATAAGGGGGCTTTCAAATAAAAGGAATCTGGCATAAATAATTTTGAAAATTTCCCTCCAGATGGAAAAAAGATTTAAAAAGTCAGAAATGGCCGCTGAACCATGAGGGAAAGTCTGAGTGTGCACTGCGCGCATCTGAAAATGTGCAAAGCCCCAAAACACACTTCCAGGAGATTAGGTGACCCGTAGATCTTCTCAACCAACCTTGACATCCTTTAGAAAGCCTCACAGCTGCCTGTTGGCAGAGGACAAAACTGTGATGGGACTGCTTGTGTGTTCCTCTATATACTGTAGTGAATCCCTGTGACGTCCACGGGAGACGCAAAAGGTTAGTGAGGAAATTATATTGGCAGATGTGCTAGCCACAAGACTAAAGGAACAAAGGCAGGATACAGTGAAATGGGGTCCTCAGACCTCCCACACTGTGCTGCAGAAAGAGACTGATGACCAGGGAGATGGTTCATCTGGTAAAAATGTTTCCCACACACAAACCTGATGACCTAGGTTGGATCCCTGGAACACACACAAAGGTATAAGGGAAAACTAACTGGTTCTGGAGAGCTGGCTCAGAGGTTAAGAGTGCTTATCATGCAATTGTACCCCAGCACCCACCTAGTAACTCCATCCATATCTCTAGTCTGCCTGTAACTCCAGCTCTGAGGAATCCAACACCCCCTCCTGTCCTTTACATATACACAGACACATGCACTCATGCACACACAGGTGCTCACACACTCTTGCAGACATGTATAAATTAATTAACTAATTAATTAACATTTCTTAAAAGAAGGATGACAAAACTATCCAAATACTATGGAAAGGGAAGGATGAGCCAGAGGTGTCACCTGGAGTCCAGAGAGCAGAGTTGAGACCCCATGACTCTGATTCCCAGGGTCTGAGACAAAGCCATTTTTCCTGGCTGGTACTTTCTTTCAACACTTCTTTCGACTGGAAATTATTGTATTTTGAATAATAAATGTCACCTCTATAGGCTCATATATTTAAACACTTGGTCCCATATTGGTGGTGCTGTTTGGGAAGGTTATGGAACCTTTAGGAGAAGGAACCTAGCTGGAGAGAATACATCACTGGGGGCAAGCTTTGAGGCTTTATAGCGTGGCCTACTTCCCTGTTCTCACTCTCTGCTTCCTGTTTGTGATTAAAATGTGATCATTCAGCTTCCTGCATGCAAGGCTAGCCTCGCTCTGCTCCCATGCCTTCCCCACCCTGGTGGACTGTACCCCCTCTGGAGCTGTAAGCCAAAACAGACATTCTCTCCCCTAAGTTGCTTTTGGTCAGGGCATATGTCACATTCTGTCTTTTCTGCGACAGAAAAGGACCTAATACAGTTACCTCTTTCTTGATCACCAAGATGACTTGGACTAGGTTTTAATGAGGTCCTGAGCTCCAAACTGAGGCTGTGGACTGAAGAAGTGTGAATGCATTTTGTGTGTGGGTGGGGGCTAATGAATTGTTGAGGCCAGTTTGGTTACTAGTGAATTGTGGTAGGCAGGCTTCCATCCCCTGCCTCCCTAGTCTTTTCCCTGTGGTTACAGAACACAAAAGTCAAAAGAGAAAGGACTTGAGTATGTCTACACTAATCACATATGAACATGTCTAAAGCTGAGACTTTTCTCTAGTTCAGAGGGTCTTGAAATGTAAGAGGAATGTGATGCGTATAAATTCTCCATGGACGGCCTAAAGGGTGTTTAGGATATTGATGAGAAAGTGTCCTCTGATTTTTAGAGTGGGCTCTAGCTTACAGGTGACAAGGTAATGAGACTGGTCCAGTAACTGAGAATTACCAGGTTTTGTGGACAACCTGAATTGGTTTGGAAGCAGATTCTCCCACAGAGCCCGCAGACAAGGTGACTCTTCAACTTTTGACTGGTGGACCCTAAGCCGAGAACGCAGATAAGCTCACTTGGACGTCTGACCTACAGAGTCGCAACATAAAATGTACTTGTGGTTTTAAGCCCCTAAGCATGTGACAGTTTCTTACGCAGCAATGTAAGCCACCACAGAGGAGAACGCACAGATCTGCACAGTTGGTGGCAGTGTAAGGCAGTCGACCACCGTGTAAACAGCTTGGCGTCAAAACTGGCACTAACGTGGGAAACGTGCTTATCCTAGGAACAGGGATTTGACATGCACGTGGATAGTGTGATTAAGTCTCAATATGTGCATGAGGAATTTGAACAGGAATTTTCACGACCATATGAAATTGAAACTTCAAAGCCTATGAACCGGAAAATGTGTGTATGTGTGTGTGTGTGTGTGTGTGTGTGTGTGCGCGCTTGTGTGTGAACATATATAAACACATATTCATAGAGAAGAATTCCATATAGCAATGAAAGTGAACAAACTAAGGTTACACATAAGAATGAAAAAACACAACAAAAAAGAATATGAATGAACCTCAGGACATAATCATAAATAAATAAATAAATAAATAGAAGCTTATGTACAAGTGATTCCACTCATTCTTACATTCAACAACATGTAAAACTAAATGATATGGGGAGATAACCACGTGCAGTAAAATAATTAATAAAAGCAACATGGTAATGAAAACATCATCAAGAGGCCAGAGGAAGGGAAGGGGTGGAACCAGGGAGGGTACACAGGCCCATCGGAGAGGGTGATAGTGGGTGGGTACACACAGGTGGTGGTTGTGTTAGCAGAGTAGTGTTGGGTAC
>CABHPH010139524.1:35332-60954 GCA_902168325.1 Peromyscus nudipes
TGTGTTAGCAGAGTAGTGTTGGGTACACACAGGTGGTGGTTGTGTTAACACAGTAGTGTTGGGTACACACAGGTGGTAGTTGTGTTAACACAGTAGTGTGAGTACACACAGGTGGTGGTTGTATTAACAGAGTAGTGTGCAGGTACACACAGGTGGTGGTTGTGTTAGCAGAGTAGTGTGCAGGTACACACAGGTGGTGGTTGTGTTAGCAGAGTAGTGTGAGTACACACAGGTGGTGGTTGTGTTAACACAGTAGTGTGCAGGTACACACAGGTGGTGGTTGTGTTAGCTCTGCTTTACTCTTGTTACTCAAAGGATAGTCTGCAAAGCGGAAATACAGGGTCTTCCTGGGAATGTGGAAGACAGGTCCTATTGCCCACCCCAGATTGCCTGAATTAGAATCTACATTTTAACAAGATCCCAGGTGGTTTATTTGTACATTAAAATTTTAAGAGTAGTACTCTAAAACTTACATACATTTTGCAAATATTCTTTTGTATCATATAAATATTTAATACAAGCTATTTTAAAGTATTAATTCATGTTTGACATTACATTCCAGTTGAATAAGTGGCTAGATCTTTTAAAAACTTGACTTTCTTTTCTTATAATTACCTTAAAACCTTATCTATCAAAAATGAGAGGAAAAATGACCGCCACAACATGAAGCATCTGAAGCTGGGTTTGATATCTTTCATGTCATCAACATTTAATCGAATGGTGAATAATTACCACTTTGTATCAAATATCCCCTCCTTTTTACTCATTTCAACATCTCAGTAGATTAAACTTGTTTCTTTCTTTTGTGCTTTGCTTTATTTTATTTTTGAGAACAAGACCTCATAAAGCCCATACTGGCCTTGAACTTGCTATGGAGAGAAGAGAGAGTAGTGATTTCTACAGTTGCCTCCAAGTTTCTGCCATTATGGGTCATAGAAGCAAGGGATAGCCCGGGAGAGCTTGAAATGACTTCCTTGCTGACTCTGAAGATGAAGAGCAGAGTCTGGTGAAGCCAGAACTAGAAGTCAGGGGGGAAAGTTGTAGAGAACAAAGGAGTGTAGAAAATAAATAAGCAATGACCAAAAGTCCCATCTCACAAATTCTGCATGTACGTGCTGGTAACTTGGTCATGCGACTTCATGACTCAAACAAAGAGCCATGGACTAGTAGTAATAAGAACAACTCTCAGTACAGACAACAGGGTGGGATGTCCTTGCAAAAAGGCCATTAAGTGAGACACCCACAGAGTCCATGTCCTACAGTAGGATGAACTATATCTGACAAGATAGAGTGCTAAGAGGGTGTTGGCACGATCTTAAACTAATCAAACTGACTTGTGCATTATAGACACTAAAAAGAAAAAAGTTCGTGAACTTGAAAGAAGAGCAACAGAATCATCCAAAATCAATCAAAAATAAAAGCACAGTGAAAAATGTAGTAGAGCTGCAGTGACCTGTGGAATAATATCAAGAAATCTGATATATGTATTAATTAGAATAGCACATATGTCAAAATGTATGGGGTATATTTGAAGAAAAAATGGCCACCAGATTTTCTAAATTAGATATTGGAATTATAAGTTCACAGACTCAAGAAACCCAAAAAACCCTAAGGAGATAAATACATACACACACACACACACACACACACACACACACACACACACACTGGGAGAGAGAGAGAGAGAGAGAGAGAGAGAGAGAGAGAGAGAGAGAGAGAGAGAGAGAGAGCAAGTGTAACATAATGAAATTACAACACCAAAAAGAACCTCCAAAAGCATCCAGAGAAGAAAGACATATAAAGAAACAAAGTGAGAAATTCTGCACACTTCTGGACATTAACTATGGAAAACAGAGGATGGTAAGCAGCATCTTTAAAATCCTTGATGTTAAACAAAAAAAAAAAAGCAAACAAACAAACACTATCCATTAAGGTCCTGTGTTCCATGAAATAAATCCTTCAAAATCAAACCTTTTGTTAGACAACCAACGTCCAAGATAATTGATTGTGATAGCTCTATATTGTAAGAAAAGGAATGATGTTAGATAGAAATTTGAATCTACACAGAGATGAAGTCTCAGGGAGAGTAATAGATGGCTAAGTGTAAGATACTTTTTAGCATCTTAAAAGCTATTGACTGAAAAAAAATAAAAAATTTTTTAAAAAGCTATTGACTGTTAAAGAAAATAAAATGATATCACAGGGTTTTGTTGTTTTTGTTTTGGTTTTAAATCAAGGTAAATATGTTAACAGTAGCAGGAAGGATAAGGAAACAGAAGTCTGTATCATAGGATGATATATATCATACTTACATGCCAAGTTATTTCAGATACATTAGGATAAGCTGAAAGTTCATATGTAAACCTTGGGACAACAAAACAAAATTGGGAGTTAATAAGTCAATAGTGAAAACAAAATGGAATATTGAAATCAATACTTAATCCAGAAACAGAAGAGGGAAAGGGAACAAGAATAAATGAATAGAAAACAAATAGTGAAATAATAGATTTATTAATAACAACATCAATAGGGATTAAAATACAGATGTTGAGGGGCTAAGAGGTCTAGCTGCATAGTAGAACACATGCCTAGCATGACTAGGCCTTGGGTTTGATCCCCAACATAGAAAATAAACAAACATCGAATTAAAGCAATGCCCAGCTATGAAAAAATTACTGTAAATGTGGGATATGTGTGAATTAGATGAGGTGGACTGTGCTTTTCATGGCATGGGCATTATTAAGCTCTTTTTAGGTATTTAATATTTCTCTCATGCTCCATTGAATAACATAAATTGATAAGCTTCTCAGTTACAACTTAAATATCACCCTCTTGATCAGCAGTTCTCAACCTGTGTGTAGAGATCCCTTCAGGGGGTCATATATCAGATACCCTGCATATCAGATGTTTACATTAGAATTCATAACAGTAGCAAAATTACAGTTATGAAATATCAACGAAATAATTTTTATGGTTGGTGGTCACCACAACATGAGGAACTGTATTAAAGGGTCACAGCATTAGGAAAGTTGAGAACCTCTGCTCTAGATGACAGCCCAAGCAGTTCTTTCCTAAGCTACCAACAGTGCCTACTGACTACTACTATGAAGAACAAACTTTTATGTTTGTGGTCGTTTGAATAGGAATGGCCCCCATAGACTCAAGTGCTTGAATGTTTGGCCCATAGGGAGTGGCCTCGTTGGAGGAAGTGTGTCACTGAGAGGTGGGCTTTGAAGTCTCATATATGATCAAGCCATGCCCAGTGTGATAGTTCATTCCCTGCTGCCTGCCGATCCAGATGTAGAACTCTCAACTCCTTCTCCAGCACCATGTCTGCCTGTGTGTTGCCATGTTTCCTGCCACGATGATAATGGACTAAACCCCTGAAACTATAAGCCAGCCCCAATTAAATGTTTCCTTTATAAGAGTTGTCATGGTCATGGTGTCTCTTCACAGGAATAGAAACCCTAAGATAATGCTCAATATTTGAATTTTACTTCCAAAAATTCAAAGCTTACAGTTGCTATGAAAACTTCATGCATTCTCTAGGCTTCATTGACCTAGAATATCAGATAAGAAGTATATCTTATTTATCTTCAAAGGAAAAAAATAGGATTTTTCCCCCTCTGACAACCATTTTATTTTAACCAATCTGATTGTTTTGCTAATTATAGACCAGTGTATTTTTTTATTATGTGATTTTTAAATGTGAAATCAGAATTCAGTGATTCTATCTCCTAGGATTTCCATGATAATACATAGATAGCATTTAAGCACCAAAGTGAAGTTTACATCCCCATGCCTACATATGAATAGATAAATGCCTTCGGTTTTTCCCGGCTAAATTTAAACCTTCTGGAATTGTTGCTTTCTGAATGTGCTAATCATATACCACAAAATGGTGCTGACTTTCCTAACTCAGCCAAGGATGCTGCATTCCATCTTTGTATAGAAATGCAAATTTCTTCAAAGATCGAACAAGATTTTCCCAATAAAAGGATTTAAAAATTTACATTTAACATGCTAAACACATACCAACAATATTCTCTGTGCTGCTAGAATTTTGAAGTATTTACAACTAAGCTCACTCATGTCCTATCTCGGCCACTAGAATTTTATTATAGATCAGTGCATAGAGAATGCAGATAGGCAGATATGCTGTATCTTTCTTTTTCTTTTCCTTTTTTTTGGGGGGTGGGGGAACCTTTTCTGGAACTCACTCTGTAGCCAGGCTGGCCTTGAACTCACAGAGATCCACCTGCCTCTGACTCTCGAGTGCTGGGATTAAAGGCGTGCGCCACCACTGCCTGGCTGATATGCTGAATCTCTTGCTTGTGGCAGTTCCATTGTATTATGGCCCACTGAACATGCCATACATGCTACTGCATTGTCATTGATTGTTGGAGAGATGCCAATATTTTCCTTCAGCGGTTTTTGTTACTCACCCCCCAGAGATCCTTGACATGAACGTAATTTAATAGATCTTGTCATGAATTAAAAAAAAAAAAAAAGGAGAAAAGAAATAGTCTCCAACTACATATGAGCAAATGTTTTCCGGTTGGAAACTCTTATCGTGTTCTTCCATTTTTACCACAGGAACTGTGATGGAGCTTGTCGCAACTTTCCCCGTTTCTATTTTAATGGGTTCTCCTGAGTCGTGTGCACTTCTGATTAGTGAGATTTTGTGACACTCTGGTCTTTGTCTCCTATGTGTCCCCTGGCTTAAGTTTCCTTACCTAAGCCTGTCAGAGAAGTCCTTCTCCCAGTGTGGACAGATTGTGGGATGTGCCTGTTGCTTGGTGGGTTTGGTTTTTTGTTTGTTTGGTTTGTTGGTTGGTTGGGGGGGGTTTTTTTGGCTCTTTTGGGGGGCCCACCACCCAGCTCCCAAATAAATACACAGAGGCTTTTCTTACTTATGAGTGCTCGACCTTAGCTTGGCTTGTTTCTTGCCAGCTTTTCTTAACTTAAATTATCCCATCTACCTTTTGCCTCTGGGCTTTTTCCTTTTCTTACTTCTGTAATCTTACTTTCACTCTTACTCCATTGGCCCTTGATGACCTCCTCCTCTAGCTACTTCTTTGATCTCCTCCCAGGTTTCTCCTTCTATTTATCCTCTCTGCCTGCCAGCCCCGCCTATCCTTTCTCCTGCCTTGCTATTGGCTGTTCAGTTCTTTGTTAGACCAGTCAGGTGTTTTAGACAGGCACAGTAACACAGCTTCACAGAGTTAAACAAATGCAACATAAAGAAAGTAACATGCCTTAAAATAACATTCTACAACATGCGCCTGTTCAGTAACTTTATGGTTGCAAAGCACTTATGCTTTATATATATATGTGTGTGTGTGTGTGTGTGTGTGTGTGTGTGTGTGTGTGTGTGTGTATGTGTGTACACATACATATACATATATATATATACATGTGTATGTATATATATCTTGCACATACTTCTCCTTTGACTTAGAATAGGTGCCTCTCAGTGATTTGGTTACTGGTGGTGGAGATCTGGGCCCCAGTGTTTCCAGGTTCTTGATTTCTTATTCAAGGAAGTGAAATAATGGCTCATACGATTTGCAAACCAACAAGGAGATTATTCAAAAGCGGCACGGTAGTACAGATCAGAACACACAGTCGAGAGGGACAGCAGGCCACATGAGTGAGGGCACACAAGGGCCCCAATTACTGTGCCACTTTTTTTTTTAATGGGGCTCAAAACAAGGAGGTCTTTGGTAGCTCAAGCACCAGTGTGATGAGGATGGTTCTCCGTTTTGACTTACTGTTTTCAAGTTATATAATCTCTTTTCTGCTGCACATGTCCTTTCCCATAATGCACCTGATTTTAATCTTATGCATGTCCCATTATGCATAGGCATAAGATGGTAAACTGAGGATTCACCCTAAAAGTACACTCAGAGGATGGTTGTTTGTGTTACTGCACACGTTAGCAAAATGGTTTGAGCCCACTTTTCTTCATTCCAATATGCACTGCCAGATATATCTGACTAGATGGGGACATTATCATGAGGTTGCTATGGGGAGTAATTATTTCTATGGGTTAAAGTAGGTACACATGCAGCTTGATGCAGGTGGGGGTGGGGGCTTACGTTTCTAACAAGTTGCTGGTTGCATTATTGGGAGAGGAGTGTGTGTGTGTGTGTACTTAGTGAGGTGAGGGTCTCAGACTGCCAAGTGCATTATTGGAAGATGGTGTGTGCACAGCCCAAATCAAGCGGAGTCCCAGCCTGCTATCCCCTATGCTTACTTGAACCAGCCAGCTATCTCACTTCTAGCCAAGGCATCTTCTTCAGAAGCCAATGGGGGAAACCAGGAGACTCTCCAGGACCTGGGGAGCATCTAGGCTTGATCTCAGTCCCGCCTACCATGCCTCTGGGCAGTAGCTGTCTAAAGTTCCCTAAGTTCCCACCAACCCCCACCACCAGGCTTTTGTCTTAGGAACAAGCCCCTCAGCTTGATTAAAATACTGACCAATAATATGTTTAATGTGTTATTAACATGACACAAATCCAGGTGTATGGAGCCCATCGAATATATTTTCTTCACTTTTTTTTATAATCACAGTTGTTTTTCACCTGAAGAATACAAAAGTTGACTAGCCCACATTCTTTTAATTCTGCCCTTCATTTACTTGGATTGAGATCTACTTGTCAAGCTGTCAAGGTAGATGGCCCAGCCTAACCTCAAATACACATGGGTTTTGGATACATGACGCTTCCTTTGGTTCAAACCAAATCTCACTTTATGGGTGTGACGCATTACACTCAGTGACAATCCCTGTGCTGTCATTTCAACCACACTTGACTTCTCTGTAGCCTTCCACTCTCTTCTCTCTGCCTGGAATATTCTTTCTCTGGATAATCAGTCATAGGGCTGCTTTCTTCATCTCACTTAGATCTCTGTTCAGACGCCACCTCCTCAAAGCCATGACACTACTCTCTCCAAAAATCATGTCTTCACTGAAGGTATAGCAATGTGACATATTTGTGTTCCCCAGTATCTTTGCAGCAGAGTAGAGCACATAAGAGTGATTCTGAGGGCGGTGGTGGCACACGCCTTTATTCTCAGCACTCGAGAGGCAGAGGCAGGCGGATCTCTGTGACTTCGATGCCAGCCTGGGCTACAGAGTGAGTTCCAGGAAAGGCGCAAAGCTACACACAGAAACCCTGTCTCGAAAAAAAAAAAAAAAAAAAAAAAAAGAGTGATTCTGAAAGTGTTTGGTGAAGACACGAAGGCAGGGGGATGATTGTCCTGGTTTGGGGTAGAATGTCCCTTCAGTTAATACCTCAGGGTGGCTGTGGTTTCTCCCTAGTCCCCCCTTCTTCCCAGCATCAGCCCATGCTGGTCTCCTCCAGCCCTCGCAGTTTCTCAGGGTCTCTATGGGGTTTACTCTGCACCATGTGCTACCCCCTGTTGTCTCTCCGGAGATACGAGCTGCGTGGTTCTCTTAAAGGTTAGCTTTTTGTGTTATTTATACTATTTCTCCTTCAGTCCACCCCTCCAGAAGTTCCTACACTGGGCTGGGGTCTCAAAAGGCAAAATGGGAACAATAATAGCTACTCGTCAAATGTTTGTTATGACGCAATCATGGCCCTGAACCCTTTATAAGTATTAACTCACGTAGTCAACCCTGTTGTCAACACTATTACATCTGACAAAATCAAGTTCCAGAGCAGTGAGGCATTTTCATCTCAGTCATCCAGACAGACTCTAAACATGGATAGTGTGGTTCTAAAGCCCACGTTCCTAATGGTTGTCAGTACCTACTGGACAGAAACAGCCCTAACTGGCATTTAGGTGGCATGGATGCTAGTCTTTGCTCTGCTGCTGGCTCTGGGACCTGAGATGAGTTCTCTCAGTTTCCTGAGGTGAACCAGACATGGTCACAAAGCCTACAGTCCCAGCACTTAGAAGGCTGATGCAGAAGAATCACTAACTCAATGCCAGCCTGGACTACATAAGGAAGCTCGAGCCAGATCAGGCTACATAGCAAGACTGTCTACAAGATTTTGTTTGAAAAAGCCCCAGGGTTCAGGTATACTTTCTTCAGATAAAAACATTGGTCAGCACAATCTATAAAGACCCTGTTATACTGACATGCTATGACTGGTTTATTGTGAGCCGCCCCGAGAAAGATGCAGGTGGAAAGATCTTCAAACGCTACTATGGATTTTCTACACTACTTGCATCCCCTGCCAGCTCCTGTCTTCTGTTGAGGCAGCTTCAAAGGAATAAAAAGGAAAGAAAGAAAAAAAAAGGATTTTCTCAAAGAGTTAAAGAGGTTTGAAAAAGCATGTGGCTGGTAAATATTCGATAACCAGTAAAAGTTAATTTTCACTCACTTTTGCTACATATAAATTTTGAGTGCCTTATAGACATTCATGTTATCAACCAAAAAGTAAGGACGTCAAGAAACTTTTACTGCCCCATGTTTCCTTTCTAAGATAAAACAAGAAATCCCAAGTTCTTCTATAATTTTGCTACAATAGTGTGGAATATGCAACACTTATCCTTAATATCTGAAGATGTTAAAAATGATACAGACATCACTAGAGATCACCTGGTCATGTTACACTCTATGCTGCATACTAGGACCCAATGATATTAAGTGACACATAGTAAGTAAAATACCCATTTGATGATCCTGTTCCTTTATGTACAGACTTCCTACTCCGTGCTGTTAAAGACATTCATTGGCAAGTCTAGACTCTCAGTTATAATATCATTGTCTTTAATACTTGTTTCCATCACATTCAGGCAACCAGAATGCCATTTTAAAAATACTTCCCTCTTACATAAGTGAGAAGCATAGTAACACAGACTAGAACATGGAACCGGAAGCTGCAGATTTGTGTCTCAGGTTTATCTCTCACCAGCGTGGACAGTGTTCTGACCGTGGAGATGGCTCTGAACCTGTGTCCTTATCTGATAAACGACAATCATGACACACAGTCAGCCTTATCGCGTGGTTAAGAAAGTTACATGAAATGATGTCAGGAATGCCCTTCTTAGTGTAATCTGGTCAGCTACGACTCTGAGGAACACAGACTGGATCCTCCAGCTCATTGAATAAATTCATCTTAAACCGTGAAAAGGTCTAAGTTAAAAGCAGAAAATAAGATCATCATTCCAGTGTAATCAAACCTAACTCCTGTCTCCTATCGAGGTCACAGCAATACAGTGGATGAGCTAATACCTGATCTACAGACCTATTCATACTTACAGTGAACTTGCCAAAAGGAACCAGACAAGCCTCCTCTACACTGGGCCACTAAATCACTCCCCTATGAAAGGGATCGCACCAAGACTGCCATGTCCCATGAAGATAATTTTCCAGTCTTCTACTCAAGCATCAGAACAAGCAAAACTCCCACTGTGTCAGAGCAGAGTGGGAGCCTTGAATATCCACATAAGGCTAGCTGCTCAGCCTCCTCTGAGAGCAGAAGACCCACACTGTCCTTTGTCTGAAGGTCGGGTGAGCCCAGCCATCTGGTCCACACCCGAACCATGTCATCAGCTCACGTCGACTCTCTGGGACCCCTCTTCCATCCTCACAACTGTTGGTACCTTCTCTCTCCTCAGTTTCTGGTGTTGATTTTGCCACCACAGTGACAGTGTCTAATTTGAATGTTCCTCAGGAGAACAAAGAGGATTTCTAGGCGGCTTTCCTCGTGGCTGCTTCTTGTTGATTGTTTTTTGTTATTTTAACACACGTGCTTTTGATGCCACTGTAGCGATATTTACTCCTCGACAAGCATTTTTTGTGCTGACTGTCTCATTTAATTATGAAAGGACAAATAGTTGCTATGAGCTTGGGCTTCCAAACCGGAAAACTTTGGTTTGAATTCAGATTCTACCATCTATTCGTCATCACCCTGTTTCTCATAAGGAACTGAAGCTAAGAGACTTTAAGTCGTAGCCAGTCTCAGCCAGCCAGAGGTAGAGGTGGGATTTCAGCCCCAGCTGCCGGGCAGTTGTCGCAGAGTCCAGAAGGCACAGTTCCCAATAACAACCAGCTTTTCAAGACAGAATAAAAGGATCGTGAGTTGCACTTCGAAGGGACTCAATTACCAATCATTCCATGATAAGTTGAGCATGTCCTATCCAGGAACCAATCAAGTATTAGAGGATGGGATGTCAAAATCAGGGGACATCTTTCATCTACATAATATGTGGAGTCGATTTTGATTCACGTGAACCAGTTATTTTTCTTTTTCTTTTTTTTTTAAAGCCAATTTGAAGGAAAATTAAGTTGGCATACAATGAAAGGGATGGACATTATTAGTTGATCATTTTGTATAAGATTGTACCAAAATTACTGAGCTCATTCATTTTCATTCATTTGGACAGTCATTAAACTGGTATTGATTGAGGGTCTGCTCTCTACCAGGTGCCAGAGAGGCCAGAGCAGCCTGCCGTTGGCAAGACTCACAGCCCTTCTGTGCTGTGTAAATAAAAGAGACAGAGAGGCACTCAGCCATGTTCTAGACAATGCCCCAAGGGTGAGGAGGGGTGTCACAGAGGAATCTAAGGACCAGAGTAGAACACGTGAAAATATTATAAACAACAACAACAAAAATGAATGAAGTCATCAGAGAACAATATAGTGAAGAATAAAGAAGAATAATGGAACTTATATGAGGGAATAAATATATCTAACAAAGGCTTGTTCTTAGTCTTGAGAGCAAAACCCTACTAGCGGAACAGAGGCCATAATTGAACATAGCAGTCGCCAGACAGGAAAGAGTAATAAATAGTCTCTCGGGATTTTCAGAGGCTGGAGTGAGATGCACGAAAGAGAAAATGTAGAGATCAAATGGTCCTAACTGCAGCTTCAAATTGCTAGTTATGTGTCTTCGAATGACTCACTGTTTCTCATTTTCCTCCTCAGAATCTCATCCCTGTGAACCCCGAGAAGCTGGCTGTGTAGTTAGAATAAGCCTGGGTCACTGAGTTCCTCACTTTAATAATAGGTACACTGTGGCGGTCTCATTTCTCCCCGAGCTCATTGACACCTGCTGAAGTATTGGTAGTAGGTCCCCACACACAATAATTCACAGAAATGCATTTCGCAGCCTTGAGTAGAATGAAATTAGTAACTGACTTACAACCCTGAGGCTTTACCCAACACTGTCTGTTAAATGCGATTTGTGTTTAAAATAAAAATCTCATGTGGTATTTGTTTTCTCATAAAATAAACTTAAGGTAGGCCAAAGGTCAGGGGTGGGGGCGGGTATTTCTGTCCACAAAATCAACTATCTTGGATTTTGTTGACAGTCTTTATTTAGTTGTGTATATATAATTCACGTATAGGAATTTATTTGATCTGATGATTCATTTATAAGGACAGTAGTTGTATAGAGTCAGTGATCATGAAGGGATTAAAGTAAATTTTAAAAAAAATGTCCATAAAGTGTTTGGCCCACAATTAGTAATTCACCTTCAGCGGGTTTCAGCTTCGTTCATTATGTCCATTTGCCAGAAGGTGACACAGTGAGCCTGTGCAGTGTGGCACAGTGAGCCTTCTCTTCTGCTTGGCTGTGGCTCCTGGCCCACGTCCCAGCCCTCTACAGACCGCTCTGGCATTTCGGTTCATCTGGGCGAAGCTAAGTGACCTTGCTCTAATACCATCCTGAGTCGGCAGAGCCCAGCTCCCAGTCACAAGCACATCCCTCTCCACCCAGGCGGGGGCTCCTGTGCCTTCCAGCTCTTGTTCCAGGTTTTATTCCCCAGCACAGGAGAGTGTGGGTGCTGCCAGAGAATGTTCTGGGGGCTGGATGGTACTGCGAGAAAAACCAACGCATCATTAGAATATGTTCTTATGCAGTTCTCGTTTCAGAGTGAATACTAACTGCTGGGGACTTTATTCCATTTTATCAGCATATCAGAAACATGCCCAAAAAAGCCACCGTTTTCATGAAGTGGAAAGGAAAGGGAAAATTTGCTTTCGATAATTTTCTGTTCTTTTTATTTTTAAGGGTTTATCCCTCCCTGGCCTGAAAAACCTTTCCCCTCTAACTCTCTCCATGCTGGGTGCCAGGGCAGCTGTCTTTCCTGGTGGTCTCCATGGCTTCCAGGATCACTCCCTGCATTTTGTTTTAAGATCACATGGCCCAGCTGGAATGCAGAGGTCTGCCATCTCTTAGTTCTATGATTCCTTCCTACGAGGTTTAATGGAGATAACAAAGGAAGGTTAGACTACCTCTCTAATCCAGGGATGCTTATGTGGGGTGAATTACATGTGTTTTTGTTCTTTTCTAAAGTGCAGAAGGGAATCATAACGGACTTCCAGCCTGAACTGTTTACCCTACCTACCTGCCTTGATGGGTTTTTTTGTTTGTTTTTTTGTTTTTTTGTTTTTTTTGTTTTTTTTTTTTGGAATGGGAGTGTCTGACTTATCTCAAATAATGATTCCCGTACTAACCACACACCAGGATCACTTGCGGAGCTTTATTAGCCCCGGGATCCCTGGCTTCTACCTTGTTGTATCCAGGTGGGATTTGCATTTCCACAGTTGCCAAGGGGACCTTGATCGGAGAGACACACTTTGAGAACTGTTGGCCCAGGCGGTGGCTTTCCCTCCTGGTCACACTAGAATCAACCCCTAGCCCCTAGCCCCAGAGATACCCACTCAGTGTGTCTGGGACTAAGGCATAGACAAGGGCATTTTAAACTCTTCAGAGAAGGAGGTCTAGGGGTGAATATTACCACAATACACTATATACTCATATGAAAATGTCTTTATGAAACCCATCACTATGGAAATAAATACACACCAATTAAAATGTGTGTTTGGAAAAATTAAACAAGAACTCTTTCCAGGTGATTCGATTGTGTTTCAGACCTCTCTGAGACTTTGTTAAGTGCCAGTCTCCCATGTTTAATCAGTTGCCTTGTCTGTGAATGCAGCCTGAGCTCCAACTTCCTCTGCCTTCACCAGGATCTCGTTTTCTTCTAATACTAGCCCTAGTAGCCACCCTAATACCAGTTCATCGCAAGCATGGGCCCCTCTGCTTCCCTTTCAAGTGACTCCTTACAACTAACAGATTAAAACAAACCAGCATTCACTTTGGCAGTCTGATATACTCAACCTCCAACCTAGACAGATTTCTGGACATTTTGATAAAGGTGTACATAATTTAGGTGATTGATTTAGGACCTTCATTTCAACACTTGAAAGTGCCTCGTGGTTTTTGATGCCACTAATTCAATTATTAGTGAGCATCACACAGCTCAATAGTTAATTAGGCTTTTACAACAAAATGGATTCATGTCCTCTCCTTGAGTTCTTTCAATGACAAGATAAAAATGAAACTTCTTCAAACAAAAGGAAGAATCTGCTGGTTAAACATCCTTGATCTAAAGCCTCTAATGCCACAGCTCTGGTATTTAAAATACATGTTGCTTTGAATCGTGTGAGGTATGTGCAGAGATGGGACCGAGGTAGGCAAGGACCTTGCCATCTCCAGTAGTAATTCAAAGTTATCAGTGGGGCTCTGGATATCCGCAGACCCTGGCATTTCATTTGTCTATTGTACACAGCCAGCAAAATTGCTGACACATGGTAATAGAAACTGAGTACAGGAACACTTACTGCGATGAAACTTTCATTCATCAAATCAATAGGAATCTAATTTAAAGCTTCAGAATCGATACTCTTCTACCTGCCTGCTCACCGTTTACCATCCTTACCCATATCAGCAAATGTATGACTTTTGTTGTTGAGGATAACCGCAGGAGTTATTAAACTATTATAATTGCAAGGCACTTATAATCATACATAATAAGGCTTCGTAATCAACACAGTCTCCTCAGTTGATGTGATTTTAATTTATAAAATGTCTCATTGATACATCTAAATGCTGTGGCAAATTAATACATAATTACTTTCACATAGACGCCGCTACATTTTAAGTGCTACCAGAGAAGGCATCTCTTTAAATACGTTAAACACATTAGCAGTGTCTACGCTGGCTCTCTGGTAAAGCTGTGGCCTTTGTTAAGCCAGTGTCCTTCCAGCTTAGACATACTGTAGAGGGAAGCTTCTCTGCTCCTGCCCGGCCCGAGGTCCAGACAAATCTCTCCGACCCTCAGCCGCTTATAAAATAATCACTCAGAGGCTTATATTAATTACAAACTGTATGGCCTATGGCTTCAGCTTCTTGCTAGCTAGCTCTTTCATCTTAAATTAACCCATCCCTATTCATCTATATGTTGCCATGTGGCTGTGGTGTTACTAGTCTGCTGGCATCTTGTTGCTCCTTAGGTGGTGGGCTGGCATCTCTCCCAACTCCACCCTTCTTCTCTCTGTATCTCTGCTTGGATTTCCCACCTGACTGTAAGCTTTCTTGCCATAGTCCAAAACAGCTTTATTTATTAGCCAGTGGGAGCCACACATATTCACAGCATTCAGAAAGACACCCCACAGCAACACACTACCAGTCACTGCTGTAATTTCAGTTTTAAATGCTCAGTGGAGAAGGGAAGGACTAACCCTATTGTGGTGTTTGGGGTATGTGTTCATGCACGCATTTGTGTGGGGACATGTGATCAAATCCATGCTAAGAAGCATCCTGGAAGGGTCACCTGTGTGACCAATCTGGAGACTGTAGTCTTATCATAACCAGAGTGGTTTTGTACTGTCCCTAAAAATGCTTCACAGGGTTGTTAACTGTCTTAACATCACATCAGCTGTAAGACAAGGATCAGCCATCCATTTTTATGGCTCCTTTGTAAGATATACGACATGCACACTATGAGGCAAAAGGTAGGGAACCAAGAGGTTTACTTGGGCTTTTTTTCCTGTAATGTCTATTAAATGGAGTTAGTCTTTTAAATCATCTGAATGTGTATGTGTGTATGCATCTGAGCGTGGAGGCAAGTGTAGAGGCACGGGAAGAGTGAGAGAGAAGAGACCAAAGCAGAGACTGAGACTACATAAATGGCAGATGGGATTCCTCTGCCCACCAGCTAGAGGGCAACACTTGAGTAAGATCTTGCTTACGAACTCCTTCCGCAAGTTCTCACTTGGTATTCCTGCGCGCTCCTTAGGAGGTGTGAACAGACAAGCTAGGAAGGGTGTCACCTTCCCTGGTTCCCACCCTCATTTCCCGCCACCCATCTACTTAGAGTACTGAGCCTTCCTACATTCTCTGTCAGAAGCTGGACGCAGCTCTAAGAGCTGCAGCTCCTGACAGATCCGGAAGGACGGACAGGTGTACAGAAAGGAATCCATCCGCCATCTTTCTGTACAGTGGTAGCAGTAAGGGCTAGTTTATGTTTTAGCCCATCTTTTTTTCCCCCATGCCCCTTACCCTCCATTTTCTTTATGTATTTTCTCTCTCCTTTGTCTCCTTTGTTGTACTAAACAATTTCGTGTCTACTTCCATTTTATGTAAACATACATGATTTTATGGGATTCCATAAAATCTAGGAAGCATAAATGAGAGGGAAAGCTGCAGCATTTTTCCTTCTGAGACTGGCTTAATTTGCTTGATATGATGATATATCACATTTCTTTATCAATTCCTCTGTTGTCGGACACACTTAGATGTAATGGATAGCACTGCAATGGATATTTACGTGCAAGTGTCTCTCCGATGTGTTGACTTAGAGTCCTTCAAATAAATTCCCAGGAGTGGTATAGCCAGATCACATGATAGATTTATTTTTAGTGTTTTGAGAAACCACCATGCTGATTTCCACTGAGGCTAAACTAGTTTGCATTCCCACCAGTAGTATATAAGGTAACAGTTCTCATCCTGTGAGTCAAGACCCCCACTGGGGGTCACATATCAGATATCCTACATATCAGACATTTACATTATGATTCGTCACAGTAGCAAAATGACAGTCATGAAGTAGCAACAGAATAATGTTGTGGTTGGGGGTCACCACACCATGAGGAACTGTATTAAAGGGTCGCAGCGTTAGGAAGGGTGAGAACCATTGGTATAAGAGTTCACTTTTGTCCATGCCAGCCTTTGTGACTGTCTGTTGTCTTCATAGCTGTCATTCTGACAGGGTTGAGGTGCAATCTTGATGTAGTTTTGATTTGCATTCCTTTGGTGTCCAGTCAGGTAAAACAGTTTTCCTGTGTTTATTGGCTTTTTGTATTTCATAATTTGTGAAGTGTCTATTTTACTAGTCGTTTATTGATTTGCTTCTTTGTGGGTTTTGTTGTTGTTGTTGTTGTTTAGTTTTTTAAATTAACCTCTGTTGTTTCTATGGTGCTAGAGACAGAATCCATGGCTTCAAGCATGCTAGGCATGCACTCTACCACTGAGCTTCTTCTGCTCCGGCCCTAACTCTGCCTTTACAGTCGCCCACCAAGCCAACACAAACACAAATACATGTGAAAATGGTGACCATGCTGTGACCCAGCTTTGGGATGAGCTGCCTAGTTTCAGCCAGAGTGTCACCATTAACCCTTTTCTCTACTGTAGAACTCTACAGTACCAACTGTCAGTACAGCCCAGGGTAATTGGGCTCACCAGTTAACACTTAATGCCCTACATGTAGACCAGGGGCCAAATCCAAAGAAAAGGGACTTTCTCCCTCTAAGCCAAGAATGAAATTCTATCCCTTGAGGTTTAATTCTGTCCCCTGGTTTAAAACAGTAACCCACATTCTGAGTGGACATTGGAGTGTATTTAGAGTTAGCCTCACCTGTAGAGCTAGTAAATTCAATGATGCCATTGGAGGGAAGAAGCATCTTTACAAGTGAGGAGATTAAGAGATGTGCTAGCCGGGCGGTGGTGGCGCACACCTTTAATCCCAGCACTCGGGAGGCAGAGGCAGGCGGATCTCTGTGAGTTCGAGGCCAGCCTGGGCTACCAAGTGAGCTCCAGGAAAGGCGCAAAGCTACACAGAGAAACCCTGTCTCGAAAAAGAAAAAGAAAAAGAAAAAGAGATGTGCTAAACTAGGATCTTCATGACACAGGGTAACAACGGGATGTCCAATACACATCCAGTACTGATGGTGCAGCAGAAGCCAGAGGCCTCGAACCAGACCAATGACTCTTTGCAATGAACACTTGCAAGGAAAGATGTGTGGACGAAAGGGTTTACTGTGTGACTCGCTGTGATACATTACAGCTTCCACAACAAGGATTTTTTTTTTTGTTTTATTTTTGTCGGGTTTTTTTTTGGGGGGGGGAGGTGTTGCAAGGACAGAGGGTGGTAACAAAGGGACAGGAGATGAGTGGGATGGGTCACATAATGTGAAATCTACAAAGAATCAATAAAAGTAAAAAAATAACTTCTTTTAAGTCGCAAAAGAATAGAACAAAAGAAAGGAAGGAGGGAGGGAGGGAGGGAGGGAGGGAAGGAAGGAAGGAAGGAAGGAAGGAAGGAAGGAAGGAAGGAAGGAAGGAAGGAAGGAAGGAAGGAAGGAAGAGTGTACTAATATGGGGAGATGCAGTGATCTGAATCTTAAAGGTGGGTTAGTATTCTCTGAGTGGCTGGTAGGTGGAGGAAGTGTGGACGGAATGAAGGGAGGGCAAACAGCCAACTGAAGCGAGTGATTGAAAATCCACTGCTATGGCAACTGAAAAGGTATGGTTGCCCTCGAACAGGAACTAATGCTTCTGTGTCCTGCCCTGTGTCCCTGAGCTTAGCAAGGTGCTCAGAGCGTTCCAAGCACTCTATTTATATTTGAAAAATGGAAATCAGTTGATCACAGGCAGTTCAGTACGGCCGATTGGTAGGTGTGGTGTGTGCAGAATAATTTCAATAAACCTGAGAAATAAGCAGGATCCAGACGACCCCTGTACGACAGGGTCAGGACTTCAGTATTTTTAATTGATAGATGGAAGACAGAGAATGAGAGACAAAGAGCATGAAGTTAGCTGGGTAAGGATAAGGAGGAGCTAGGAAAAGTTGGGAGAGGGGGTGAATATGACCAAACTATGTGTACAAAAAAATAAAAATCTTTGAAGAGGAAAAAAATAAGCATAAGACTAGCATGACCACACTTACGTTTCAAAAGAACAATGTGGGGGTCTCTGTGAAGGGTGGATTTGAAACAGAAAGCAAAGGAGAAGCTTGATATATAAATCCAGGTAAGGCACTAGGAGAATAATAATTTTTTAAAAAGTGAAGATAAAAAGGAGAGATGAATTCTAGACGTGGTAAGAAGTGGGGCTTGATTGGTGACCAGCAGACGTAGGGGTGAGCATGTGAAGGAACGCCGTGATTCTTTCATGTACCTGTCTGGTGGTATCATTCTCTCACTGCGTTCACACACAGGCTCAGAAGACAAACGCAAGTTCCACTTCAAATGTGTTGAGACTCTCAGGAACATTCAAGGGGTGTGGCCCACAGGCTTGTCAGAGCTCCAGGCCTGGAATTCAAGCCTTGGTCACAAGGGTCTATCTAACCTCCAGTGTCATATCCAAAGGTGCTTCACATTGTGAAAAAGTAGATGAAAGTGTTGATTTACATTCACAGGAGGTTAAAGTCCAGTTGAAGATCCTGCTTATTCATTCACCCAACAAATATTCACCTGCCTCCTCAACATCTCCACTAGTCTAAAAGATAGGTCAATTCACATTCTAAAACTAGGTTCCTCATCGTCACTAAAAACCTCATCCTGCAATGGTTCTACCTGATGGCAGCTACATCTTTCTGATTGCTCAGGCCAGATCTTGAAAGTCTGGATCCTGGATGCCGCTCCGTCTCCTGTGCTCCAAATCTAGCCTTTCAGCAAATCCTGTTTGCTCTTGCCCTCAAGATACATCTATAATCTACCGCCTCTCACCTCTTCCATGGCTGCTTCCCTAGCCAAGACACCATCACCTCTTACCCACTTTGGAGCAGTTGTTTCTAACCAGTGTTTCCACGTCTATCCTCATCACCTCCTAAACACCACACACACACACACACACACACACACACACCAGTCTTTCCTCACTATAGCAAGCAGAAGTGCATTATTATGACATAACATCTGACCTCATCTTTCCTGTCATTTCCCAAAGCTCTCTCTTTCTATTCTGTTATTCCAGCACATGCTGACCCCATGGCTTCTGATCCACTCCTGGGATTCTCTTCCCCTAGCTAGTAAAAGCTCCATCCTTCACCCCATCAGTTCTTCCTCAAAAATTCACCCTCTCAAAGGAGGGCATTTTAAATTCCTTACTTGCTTCACAATCCCTTTTTCTGATTTTTTTCTACAATAGATACCATAATCAAACTATATAGCTCACTTATTCTTTTGTGTGATAATCTTCTCTCCCGTTGTTTTTTTCTCCACTAAAACGCAAGGTCTCTGGAAAGAAGGATTTTTTTTTTTTTTTGAGATAGGGTTTCATGGAATGCAGCCTTCTGACGCCACCCCCACCTCCTTCATCTACCAAGTGCTGAGATTACAGATGTACACCACTACACCCAGTTTTATGAGGTGCTAGGGATGGACCCTAGGGCTTTCTGAATGCTAGGCAAGCCTTCCACCAACTGAGCTCCATCCCCAGCCCAAGAGAAGAATTTTTATTCTAAGAAGTGATATATTGCTAGCATGTGTAATAGCACTAGAATATTCTAGTCTGTGGATAGAGTATCTCAATATTTTATCTCAATTATTCCATACACACAGGGAAAGACAGTTAAAAGGATGGAGGAAAGTTGCATATATTGAGGATTATCAATTATGCATAAAATTGATACAATGCATGTCTCTGCCCTCTTTGCAGGGGTATATTGATAGAAATAAGCCACGTTCTGGGGAGGAAGGAATTGCTTGCCCTGTAAGCATGCGGACCTGAATTTCATTCCCAGAGCCTATGTCTAATAGGTCAGACATGTTGGCAAACACATTTCCAATACTAGAGAGGCAGGGACAGATGGATCCCTGAGGCTGGATGGTCAGAAATAATTTTGTAACAAAGTTTGTGCTAAGCTCTGTCTAAAATAAGCTGTATGGTGCCTGAAGGACAACGCATAAAGTTGTCCTCTGTCCTTCACACACACACACACACACACACACACACACACACACAGCCCTGCACATACACACACACACACACACACACACAAACAGACACAGCCCTGCACATACACACACACACACACACACAGCCCTGCACACACACACACACACACACACACACAGGGAATTTTGAACCTAGATTAATAAAAGAATAAAGTGACAGTATCAGTTCCACATTGCCACAAGTCACCTTCCTCTGAGCCCAGCAAAGCCATGTGTTTTCCAGACAGAGTGAAAGTGAGAGATGACAGGTCCCATCAAGCTACGTAAACACTACTTTCTTCTCTAGTCCTTTACTGAGCACTCATTTTGTTGGATAAATTTTTCAATAGTAAACACTCCATCATGAAAATATGCTTAAAACCTCTGCCTGGTATGGGGGCCCACATCTTTAATCCCAGCACTTTGGAAGCACAGGCAAGCAGATCTCTATGAACTCAAGGTCAACCTGGGTTTTGTAGCAAGTTACAAAGCAGCTAAGGCTACAGAGTGAGACTCTGTCTCAAGAAAACAAAAACAGTCTTTATGCCATGACCATTTCCGTGTACACCTAAGATTTTTGCATTTCTTACCTTTCTCTCCTTTCCAGCCTTTAAAATTGAAATATGGTAGCACAGAATACACACAGAATAAATAGATACACAAGGAGCATTATCTTTGGCTTGAGCATCATCTCAGTTTTCCCGTGAGGTGGGATACAGTGGGAACTAAACTCTGGCTGACTGGAGTAAGATGCATGCAGCCGAGGCTTCGGTTTAATCTCCACAGTTCATTAGGGAACAGAAAGGAAGACATGATCCTGGAGTGTCAAAACAGGCTGGCAAAAGGAGAAGAGCGCAGCTCGCCTTTTTCATGCATCCTGCCTGCCTCCACAAAGTCAGGCTTTTTAACCCATGATCGTCCTCATGGGCTTTGGCAATGTGCGATCACATTTGTACCGCATTCTCAGTACATCACACATTGGGAGCATGTCATCAGCAGGCCAGACTTCCAGCCCCAGCTCTGTCACCTCCCTGGTGTGGCCTACCCTCTCACCTCACCAGTCAAAAGAGGGGGGATTGCTCCAAGGCTCCAGGCTTCCTGAGGAGAATATGCAAAAATGAAAGTACAGCAGCAGATTTAAAAGTACAAAGGCAACGAGCTATCAGAACACCTTTCTGAGCCACGAAGAACACGGTGGTTAAGCTACGCCAACTTAACCAGAGAACAAGACAAACAGAAGTGTTTTTTCTGAATTAAAGTAGTCAGGGTTTTTAAATATACTCCTCAGATCTTATAAAAGTTTCTCACGGGGCAGTGGTGGTGCACACCTTTAATCCCAGCACTTGGGAGGCAGAGCCAGGCGGATCTCTGTGAGTTCAAGGCCAGCCTGGGCTACAGAGCAAGTTCCAGGACAGGCACCAAAACTACACAGAGAAACCCTGTCTCGAAAAACCAGAAGGGGGAAAAAGTTTCTCTAGGCTTTGGACCATGATGAACACTATTCCAGGTAGAGTCCTGTGAGGGGCCTTGGCATGAACATATTTAGAGTCTCATAAGGAAGAAGAGAAGTGAGAGTCAAGAATAATAAAACAAATCAATACATAATAAAGGCCATAAGACCGTGTGAGCCAAATGTGGCTGATGCTCTGTGAAGGGGAGTTAGTGGCTGAGGGATGGACAGGAGGAAGGCCTTGAACAAGGGTAAACTGTGACAGATGGGGAGGAGAGGAGGACATGCCACACAGGCCCAGAGGGGAGAGGACACCAACAGCCCTTGAGCAGCGACGAGGAACACAGTGAGCTTGGAACACGGAACAATTAGGGGCGCAGCAGGAGGCGATCAGATCATAAAGGGCACAGATGCCGCATGAGGGAGCCAGGTCTTACTCTGTGGGCAGTGGGCAGGCGTAGGGCAAGAAAAACCCAGAGAAGCCAGGTCACCGGAGCCCTGCTTAATATCAGCTGGCCAAGAAGGGAGCTTCCGGGATACCACAGAGATAGCAGCATGTGAGCGAAACACACAAATTCCAAGTTGCTCATGAGAATGAGGGAGCAATATTTTGTGAAAAATATCGCCGGCATGTCCCGCTGAAGAAATTAATTTTAAGAGAAGCATGGAAGAGATGGCCTCTTTTCTGAGTTTCAACCCATGTCTCACGGTTAAAGATTAACATTCCAAATCAGAAAGGAAGGCCTCCAGTAGGAAGGAAGACTGGCCAGAACTTAGCTAGACAGTTGAAGTGGCCACCTCTAAACCCTCTGAAGACCACAGGTGTCTTTGATACTGTCCACAGAGCAAAGTCTCACGGGAAATTTCATATACAGTTTTCTAGATATTTTTTTCAGACCCTCCAGCAGGTATGTCTAACTCAAGCCCACAGGTTACATGCATCAGAAGATGCCTGTGACAGAGACTGAACATGTTTGTTGATGACAGTGCCTTGTCACGACGTCAAAATGTTCATCACCCCAGGCCCTATCCATTAAGCCCCAGATACTCACATTAAGATCTCTGAACTGGGGGGGGGTGTTCCAGAAACATCTCAGAAGTAGCAGACAGAAACCCACAATTATAGACGTCAGGATCACCTGCCCCACATGATTCCTCTGAAGCTTTTTGAAGGAATTACCTGGGAGGTTCCCTCTCTGGTGAGTCAGGGTTTTGGAAGCAGGACTCAGGAGTCTGGATTTTTAATTAACCAGAGTTATTCTGATGAGAGACCATGACTTGAAGCCACTTAGCTATTTTCTTTCAAACCGTGGCTATCGCCCTTCCTGGCAGGAATCCAGAAGGCTCCCATGAGTCGTTGTAGTACAGAACACATAGGAGAAAGCCCTTGAACCTGACCTTAAGGGGTTAAGGCATTGACATTCACTCCTTTCCCTCTGTCCTTCATACAACACGGCCATCAGGGCCTCTTGGAAGATACCCATTCCTTCTTTCAGCCTTTCCCAGCCCAAACCATTCCTCCTATCTTGTGTTAGCTCATCCTCTTTGTGACTCATTTCTAGGACCTAACACTAAGCCTGCTTCCTCCAAGGCCTTCTCTTAAGATTGAGGCATGTTGGTTTCTAATGGACGGGCTCTCATCATTGGAAGAGGATATACACAGAAAGCCCTACCCTGTAGCTGAAGTTTTTCTGTGTCCCGCCCAGTCCGCAGCAGCTCAGACCCAAGTAAACACACAGAGGCTTATATTAATTAAAACTACTTGGCCATTAGCTCAGGCTAACTACTGACTAGCTCTTACACTTAAACTCAGCCCATTTCTGTTAATCAGTATGTTGCCATGTTTTCTGTGGCTTTACCTGTGTGCCATTACATGCTGCTCCCTGGACGACAGGCTGACATCTCCTGACTCAGCCTTTCTGTTCCCAGAATTCTCCTTGTCTGCTTACCCACCTATACTTCCTGCCTGGCTACTGGCCAGTCAGCATTTTATTTATCAGCCAATCAGAGCAACACACTCACAGCATACAGAACATCCTACAGCACTACCCTTCAGAAATCAGTGGATTTCTTGGCTGAACTTTGACCTTCATCTACTTGACTCTTCAGCCAATCTCTCTAGGGATGAACAACAGAAGGCGGGCTTCCAATTCATGCCTCTGAAGCCCAGCATTCTTGTTCTAGGAAGATGATGTATTGCAAAGTCAAATTCTTATTTACCTACAGGCAATCTTGACTACAGGTAAGATCTTTTCCCATGAGCTATAGAATAAATCTTTCCTTTCTTAATCCCTTCATCCACCACACCTCTTCCTCATATCAGTTTTAGGCACAGCAAGGCCCAATACAACTATAAAGCATCAAAATGGGCAATTGGAATATTGACCATTGAACAAACTCTTCTTTGTTTGTTTGTTTTGTTTTTTTGAGACAGGGTTTCTCCATCTAGTTTTAGTGCCTGTCCTGGAACTCACTCTGTAGACCAGGCTGGCCTCAAACTCACAGAGATCTGCCTGGCCCTGTCTCCCAAGTGCTGGGATTAAAGCTGTGCGCCATCATTGCTGGCTCAAACTCTTGTTTCTGTGATCAGTTCATGACAGGTAGCCTGTGGGGGCTCAAACCCCACTTTTATGACCAGGGTACTCTTGATCAGGGAAAAGTGGGAAATATTTAGCTAGAAAGAGACACCTAGAAGACGAGAGGAAAGACAGAAACACAGGATAGCCTCAGGAGGGCCTGGGTCAAAACCCACCAGCCCAGAACTTTATTCCAAAGGACTTTTTATAACAATGCCAAGGGGTGAGGCAAAAAGACATCCCTCTTCTAGAATCAACCAAGTGTAGACCCTTCCAAACACCTGGTACCCAGGCCCATGGTCCAATCATCCTCTTATGCAGTCATGCTGGGTAAAGCCACTAGGAAACCTCGGTGGGCTCCAATAGTAGTCAAGAAGAGATTGGCAGGCAGTGAATGAATTTGCCCTTTAGAACCAAATAGAAAGAAGAATTTATTGACTGCACTGCAGGGGGACCACAGGGCAGCAGCCTGGGCGGTAACTAGAATCCCACCTGCAGCGCAGGGTTGTGGGTTACAGAGCTTCCCATTTTGGCGAAGGAACTGTTCAGTTACAGTGAGTTTCTTTATGTGTGTTTTCCAAGCATGTAAGTCATAGCATGTGGATGAATAGCTCAGAGTGGTCCGTGTACCATTTGGGGGAGTTTGCACCAGCTACTATGAGTGTAATCTCCAGCTAGGCAAGCTCTTCCTCGCAGAAGACCTCAAACACTGAGCTGGGTTAATGAGGGCAGTCCTGGTTGGTCACAGTTCAGTCCTGAATAAAGGCTCAGGACGCAGGTCTGAGAACTGCACCCTGTGATATCGGGCTGTAGCACTCTACAGCAAACAGTTCGGGATTTTTAGGCCAATCCTGTGAAAGTTTCCTGATGGGAGACTGAACCTATTGTCTGCTCTCTCTCTTTCTCTCTCTCCCTCTCTCTTTTCCTTTTTTCTCTCTCTCCCTCTCTCTTTTTCCCTCTCTCTCTCTCTCTTTCCCTTGCTCTCTCTCCCTCTCTCTCTCATTCTTGATCTCTAGCCCTTGCTCTCTCACTCTCATTTGCTCTCTTGCTCTTTTATTTTTTTTGAGATTATAACTAAATTTCTCCCTTCCCTTCCCCCCCTCCAAACCTCCCATGTACCCCTCCTTGCTCTCAAATTCATGTCCTCTTTTTTCATTAATTGATATTACATGCACATATGTGTGTGTGTGTGTGTGTGTGTGTGTGTAACCTGCTACATATAACCTGCTCAGTCTGAATAATGTTACTTGTATGCTTTGAGGCTGACCATTTGGTACTGGATAATCAGTTGGTGTGTTCTTCCCCGGGGAAGACCATTTCTCCTGCTTCCATCATTTTTTTTTAGTTGCCTATAGATCTTTGTGTTGAGTCCCCGGGGTTTTTTCCTGTCCACTTTGGCACACCTATTGGTGTCATACTTGTTTAGCTCCTGTTTATGGCAGTCACGCTAGTGAAGCATGCGTCTAGTTTCTTTTCTTTGTTCCCAGGGATGGAACTCTGGGCTTCATGCATGTTAGTTAGCCAGCCACTCCACTCTTGAGCTACCCCTCTCTCCCCTCGTGGTGTGACTTTTCCTGGGAAGATACCAGCAAATATTTATGCACACCCCCCCCCC
>CABHPH010139525.1:0-12549 GCA_902168325.1 Peromyscus nudipes
TGAGCCCTAGATGCGATACGTACAAAGTGAGGGAAAGTCGTTTGCACTTTTAGGGGCTTTATGACGGTGAGACCGGGCGCTCTGAGCCTGGGATTTGATTAGCTCTCAATCACTTTTCAGTTATTTAGCGGGAAGGGCAGGCAGGGCCCGCCCAGTGTCTCAGTGGCCACCCCAAACCTCCCCTAGTCTCTCGTCACCCCTGCATACACACTCCTCCATTTTCATCCTTTCTCTCTAACGCTTCTCCACGTCACTGGTAGCCAAATCCCCGCCAACGGACAGTCTCTACCCCTCTGCCCTCAGTCCTGCTTGCTGCAGCCTCTCCTCCGGGTCCGCTACACCCTCGGCAGAGGCGACACCCGCCCATCCCTGTTGGACACTTTAGTGAGGATAGCTCAGCTATCTCGTTCGAACTTGCTCCTTCACAGCCTCGCCTCCTGCACCCAAGTCCTTTCCTTTCGTGGTGCTAACTTCTTTCACATTCAGATAACTTATCTAGTTGCCTTTACTTCAGAATTTTTATCTTTCTGGGTTGTCCTTTCGGCCTCTTTCCCCCCACCTCCCCCTTCCTTCCTATCAGAAAGCCTCAGGGCTCATCTTTCTGGTCTATCTCCATTCTTCTCCCCTTTCTGGCTTAGACAACCTTGAGAACGTGGGCTGACCCTACGATCCGCGCCCTCTGACGGCCACGGTCCATTCCCAGCTCCAACCCGGCGGGTGGGCCGGCCTGTTCAAGGTCTGCAAGCCGGGCTGGAACCCCCTGGAGCAGCCCATCATGTAGCCCTCCCCACTCAGCTTTTCTGGGCTGCTACCCGGCCTCCCTCTCCTCATGGCACCCTTAACTGCTTCCAACTACACTCTCTTCTCTTCTCTCTCCATCCTGCACTCCCTGCCATAGAGATGGCTCGGTGTTTAAGAGCTTTTGCTGCTCTTGCAGCAGACCCAAGTTCAGTTCCCAGCATCCACAGCAGGTGGCTCATGACTGCTTGTAACTCCAGCTCCAGGGGATCTGATGCCCTCTGGCTTCCTCAGGCTCCTGCATGAGTACACACACACACACACACACACACACACACACAATTATCTTTAAACTTTAAAAATAAATTGAGCAAGCAGAAATATAAGAGACATAAGGTATGACTAATAAGTAATAAAAATATAAGAATTATAAGGTATGACTACTAAAAATTTTCCAGTCAAACCAAAAACCAAACCCAACCAAACTAAAAACAAGTTGGTGGCTATTGAGGAACAACATTTGAAGTTGACCTTTGGCCAACACATACATGCACACCAGGCATGATGACTCCCATCTTTTTGTTTGTTTTGTTTTTTTGAAGCAGGATTCCTCTGTGTAGCTTTGGCTGTCCTCAAACTTACTATGTAGACCAGGCTGTCCTCGAACTCACAGAGATCTGCCTGGCTCTGCCTCCTGAGTGCTGGGATTAAAGGCGTGTACCACCACTGCCTGGCCTTCTTCCTTCCTTCTTTTCTTTTCCTTTGGTTTTTTGAGACAGGGTTTCTCTGTGTAGCCCTGGCTGTCCTAGAACTCACTTTGTAGAGCAGGCTGGCCTCAAACGCACTGAGATCCTCCAGCCTCTGCCTCCCAAGCACTGGTATTAAAGGTGTGTGTCACCACTGCCTGGTGACAGTAAGGGCTCTTACGTGTCCAGCCATTTCTCCAGTTCCTGGTACTCACCTTTAATGCCAGCACTAGAGAGGCAAAGGCAGGCCAGCCTGGTCTATACAGTAAGTTCCAGGGCAGCCAGGAATGGGGAGAAGAGGAGAGACACAGGGGATTGAAATAGAAATCCAAACACCTGACTAATAAAAATTCCAGAAAATGGAGTTAGACTACAGAAAAGGTCGGCCACAGTGGGCCACCCTGCACTCCCAGAACTCAACAGAGACAGGAGAGGACAGTCTGGGCTACATATAAGACCCTGCCTCAAAAAACAAAAATAGTGCTCAAGATGTAGAATCTCAGTTGGTAGAATGCATACTACATAAAACGGGGGTGTAGGAAGGGGTGCCTGCCTGTAACTTACCAGCACTTAGGCTAGAGGCAGATGCAGGAGGCTCAGAAGTTCAGTTATCCTTGGCTACATAAGGAGTTTGAAGCCGACCAGCGGATGAACTTCACAAACATTTTGCTGAGGTAAAGACACCAGCCAGGAGTCACACAGCATAAGATTCCATTTGTAAGAAATACCAAGAATAGGAGAATCCACAGAGACAAAAATCAGATGGATGGCTGAGTGGGAATGAAGGAAGGCAATAGAGAGTAACTGTTTAATGGTAGAGTTTCCTTTTATCATGATGAAAATATTATGGAACTGTAAAAATGATGGTCATATGATTTGTGAATGTACCAAAAGCTGCTGGTGGGCTAGGCAGATAACTCAGTGGTAAGGTGCTTGCCTTCTGTGATATTTAGTCTTGTTGCCAACATGATAGGGTCTAGAGTCACTGAGGCAGCAAGTCTCTGGGCACACCTGGGAGAGATTATCAACATTAGGATAGCCTCTAGCCATGCCTTCGAGGAACTAACTAACTAGTTTAGGACAATTGCAGTGAGAAGACCCACTTCAGTTATGGGCAGAGCCATTCTAGGAGTTTTGGTCCTGGATTGTGTAAGAAAGCAATGCCAGGCCTGGTGGTGCACACCTTTAATCCCAGTACTCCAGAGGCCGAGGCAGGTGGATCTCTGTGAGTTCGAGGCCAGCCTGGTCTACATGGTGAGATCCAGGATAGGCACCAAAACTACATAGAGAAACCCTGTCACGAAAACAAAACAAAACAAAACAAAAAATTATTAGCCAGACTGTTACCACAACGGCCCTGTGGACACCCCAAGTTGGGCCACTACCTGTGACCAAGTTGATATCCAAGGGGTGTCATGCCGATCCAGGATTCCCGCACCGCCACCTAGGACCATGGTGATGTATGGCCCAGACTGCTGCCGGGGGCCATGTCTGGGTCCATGTCTCTACTGCCGCTGGGCCCTGAGTTGATGTCCATGGCTCTTGTTGCTACCGAGGGCCATGAAGAGGCCTGCAGTCCAGGCCAATACCTGAGGCCATATTGGTAGTAGAGGGTTAAGCTGCTGCCCAGGCCATATAGACCTGGGTGGCCCATGCTGCCACCAGGAGCCATGGTATTGTCTGGTCCAGAGCTGCAGCCCTGAGTCACGTCTGGGTCTGTGACCCTACTGCAGCCAGGATGTGTGTCTATGTCCAAGGTTCCTGTTACCATCAAAGGCTGAGTGGATACCTCGGGTCTGGGCTGCTACCTGGGGGAAATGTTGGTGTTTGGGCCACACTGCCATTTGGGCCATGCTAATCTGGGTGATCTGCAATGCCAACTAGGACCATGATGACATTTAGACCCAGACTGTTGCCAAGGACCATGTTTGGGTCCTTGGTCCTACCTCAGCCTGAGTTTGTGCTGTCTGTGGCCCATGTTGTCACCAAAGGCCACACTGATGCCCAGGATCTGGGCCTCCACCTGTGGTCTTCTTGGTGCCTGAGGGATGTACTGCTGCCAGGCCCATATAGACCTGAGTAACATGTGCTGCCACCCAGGGCCAGGGTGTCATTTGGGCCTGAGCTGAGGCTGGGGCCATGTCTGGGTCTGTGGCCCTGACACAGACAGGACCTGTGCTGATATCTGAGGCTCCTGTTGCCATCGATGGCAGTGTGGATGCCTGGGATCTGGGTCCACACCTGGGGCCATGCGGGGGTGTGGGGGTTCGAGGGCCATGCTGCAGTTGGGTCCTTGCACTGCCAACTGGGACCATGGTGACATCTGAGACCAGGCTGCTGCCAAGGACCATGTTTGGGTCCATGGTTCAATCACAGCAGGGGTCTGTATTGATGTCCATGGCACATAGCACCTTTAACGGCCACTCAGACGTCAGGGACCTGGGTCACCACCTAGGGCCAGGTTAGTGTCCAAGGGTTGAGTCTCTGCTAGGGCCATGCTGATCTGAGTAGCCTGCGCTGCCACCCAGGGCCATGACGTCATCCAGGCCTGGGCTGCTGCCAGGGGCCCCGTCCGGGTCTGTGGCCCTGCTGCAGCTGTGGTGTGTGTTGATGTCTGTGGCTCCTGTTCCCACCGAAAGCAATAAAGGATAGGACTGCACAGAGTTGGCCCCATCCACAGCACTAGGGAGAATTGTCCGTGTCCCCCACCAACTGCACCACTCTGGAGAGCAGGCCCTGCACCTCCCCAGGGCAGCACAGGAGAGCTGTTCCTGCTGGCGGGGGTGGGGGTGAGCCAGCCCCGAATACTCGAGAGTGGGAGAGCTAGCCCCACGGCCTGTCACTCAGGGGCATGGGCAAGGGAGAGATGCCCCCTTGCTCTTTGCCCCTCATCCCTTGCCACCTACTGCAGGTGGGAAAAGCTGGTCCTGGGGCCGAGAGAGTGGAAGAGCTGACCCTGACCTTCACTGGGTGCGGCACTCGGAAGAGTGGGCCCTGCACCTTGCTGGAGCAGCACAGTAGCGCTGACCCTATGGATGGAGGCGCAGGTGATCGGGCGCCTAGAATGCGTATGGGAGACCTGGCCCCACCCTTCATCTACCATATGGTGGGATGGGCAAGGAAGAGATGACCTCCCTCCTCCCCTGCCCCTTGCTGCCTGTGGTGGGTAGGAGAGCTGGCCCTGAGGTCATCAGAGCTGGAGAGTTGGCACTGCCCCCGACTGGCTGCTGCACTAAGGAGAGCAGGCCCTGCACCTCTCCTGCAGACCTGACAACAGATCTGACCCCGTTGAGTGGAGCCAAGGTGAACAGGGCTGGGGGGCAGGAGGGCAGGAGGACTGACCCTGCCCCCCTCGTTGGTCATATGGTGGCATGGGTGAGGGAAAAAATGCACTCCCTTGCCTTGACCCTTGCCACCTGTGGCAGGTAAGAGAGCTGGCCCCAGGGCCATGAGGGTGGGAGAACTGTCCCTGCCCCCCACCAGCTGCAGCACAGAGTGGGCACGGCCCCTCGCCAGGGCAGCACACTTGAGCTGACCCCGTTGGCAGGGGCACAGGTGAGCTGGGCCTGTTGGGAGTGTGAGAGCAGGAGAGCTGCTCCCGGCCCCTCCCTGCAATGCCATGGGATGGCAAAGGTAAGGGAAATATGCCTTCACCTCCACCCCTGGCCATGCATTTGTGACAGGTGGGAGAGCCATCCATTGAGGCATGAGAACCGAAGAGCTGGCCCTGCCCCTCACTAACTGCAACACTCGGGAGAGTGGGCCCTGCCCCTCACCTGGGCAAAACAGTAGAGCTGGCCCTGGTAGTGTGAGTGCAGGTGAGCTGGACCCGAGCATGTGAGAGCAGAACTGGCCCCTGCTCCTTGCTGTCTGGTACACTGGTAGCTGAGGCAGCGCTGGAGAGCTCACCTGGGTGGTGACAATGAGGGAAAGCTGGCGGGTTGATCAACCCAGCTACCACCCAGGCCCAGAACTACAAGGTAGCCCATCCCAACACCCACCTCATCTATGGAGCATGTGAAGGGGACAAACCTACAAGTCCAAAGTGCAGGATCTCCATGACACAAGGCAACAACAGGATATCCAAGAGGAGTCCTAGTGAGGGCCCAGTATCGAGGGTGTAACAGAAGCCAGAGGCCTCGAACCAGACCAATGACCCATTGCAATGAACACTTACAAATAGATATATGGATGAAAGGGTATATTGTGTGACTCACTGAATTTTTGTTGCTGTTTTTTGGTTTTACTTTTACTTTTTGTTTCTTTGGGGGGAGATTGCAAGGGCAGAGGGTGGAAGCAAGGAGATGTGAGATGAGTGTGTTAGCATTTAAGCACCTGTACTGGCCTGCCCTTAGGGGCCTGACAGGATATACCTCAGCTGCAGCCACTGAGAGCACCTCCTGTGTGCATCTGCTACATTTCCTCCCATCTCTCTCTCCTTTCTCTGTCCTTTCCTCATCCCCAGGGACCGGTCCCTGCCCTCTTCTCTGCTCCTTCTCTTCCCTCCCCTCAATAAATCTCCTACGTGGGCCCTGTTGTATGGTGTGACTCCTTCCCACCGTTTTTAAAATACAACAGAGTGGGATCAGGATGTGAAATCCACAAAGAATCAATAAAAAGTTAAAAAAAATTACTAGCCAGACATGGTGACATTCACCTTTAATCTCAACACTCTCTGTGAGTTCAAGGCCAGCCTGGTCTACATTGAGAGTGCCAGGCCAGCCAGGGCTATATAGTGAGACCTTGTCTCAAAAGTAAAACAATTATTTATGTGTATGGGTGATGCACCTTCATGTGTGTCTACACCATGTGCATGTTTGGTCCCTGAGGAAACCAGAAGAGGGTTTAAGATCTCCTGGAGTTAGAGTTAAGGACAATTAATATGCCAATATGTGGGGTGTTGGGAACCAAACCTGTGTCCTCTGGAAGAGCAGCACGTACTCTTAACTAACGAGCCCTTTCTCTAGCCTGTTTGTTTTGAGAGAGGATCTCGCTAAGTAGTCCAAACTGGCCTCACACTTTTGATCTGCTTCTACCACGTCAGTGCTTTGTGAATTTTCAGATTGTCTGACTCCAGACACAAACTCTCAATTACACAGCTAAAATGTCTCCCTGGCTGGGGCTCATCTTCTCACTCTTTTGGCAGGACTTGGTAATAGTGCACAGAAGTTACTAATTTTAACAGTTTACTCTCAATTGTTTCCTTTGTTCTTCCTGCTGTTTATGTCCAGTGTCTCTATATTCAGGCCAGAACTTTCCCCTACATCATCCTGTAGAAGTTTCTTGCTTTTTTAAGAAAGGGTCTTATGCCAGGTATGGTGGCACACACCTTTACAGGGTTTGGGAGGCAGAGGCAGGCAGATCTCTAGTAGTTCAAGGCCAGCCTGGTCTACAGACCAAGTTCCAGGGGACAGGCTCCAAAGCTACATAGAGAAACCCTGTCTCAAAAACAAACAAACAAACAAACAAACAAAAAAGAAAGGGTCTCAGTGTGTATCCCTAGCTGGCCTGGAACTCATTATATAGACAGGCCTGGCCTTGAATTGGTAGAAGATCTTCTTACATCTTAAGATTAGAGGCTTAGCCGGGCGTTGGTGGCACACGCCTTTAATCCCAGCACTCGGGAGGCAGAGGCAGGCAGATCTTTGTGAGTTCGAGGCCAGTCTGGTCTACAGAGCAAGATCCAGGAAAGGCACAAAGCTACACAGAGAAACCCTGTCTCGAAAAACAAAAACAAAAACAAACAAACAAACAAAAAAGATAGAGGCTTGATGGTCACCATAACTGGACCAGGACTGATTCCCCCCACATCCCCCCAAGAGAGTCTCACTATCTAGCCCTGGCTGGCCTAGAACTTTCTATATAGACCAGGCTACCTCAAACCTTGAAGTTATAGAAATCTGCTTGCCTGTTTCCTGAGTGCTGCCAAACTGATTTTTATATGGAGTAAGGAAAACCAGAAAAGTAGGCATGATGGCACATGTGCAAAATTCTAGTCCTTGGATGGCAGACATAGGAAGATCACTTGAGCCTAGGTGTTCCAGGCCAGCTAAGGCAACATACAGAGACTTGTTCTCCAAAACAAAACAAACGAAGCCCTAAAACAAACAAAAATATAGCCTTTCACTGGGAACCTATTCACTGTCCCAGTGATCCTTGGTTACCTTGTTGTATGGGCTCCAGCTTTCAGGATAAGAATTTGGCGAGCTGTCTCCACCGGTCCAGAGGGCCACAGCTGTGGGTTCCCTCACCATGAGTCCTCTGACCCTAATCCCAATGCAGAAAGAAGGACAGGAACACTTGGCTCGATGTTTCAAATATTTATTCTAAACATAAGCTGGGGCCTGGGCAGTGGGAAGCGGAACTCTGACCTGTGGCCAGATCACCAAAACCAAAGGATGAGGGTTAGGGAAGTGACAGTCGCTATGAGGCCTGGAAGGGGACATGGGGGGGCTTTGGAGAACTTCCGAAAGACCTGATTAGGTGGCCGCTTGGTCACCTTCAAGTATGTGTTCTGTTGTTTTTCCTGGGGCTGAGGTAGGAGGTGGGAGTGGCAGGTGCTACTCAGCTGCCTGTCTGGAAACTTGACCTCCACAGGGCTCTGCCCCTTGCTCCTCTCTCTCACCTGGGGAAGGAGGAGTCAACAGTAAGACACTCCCACCCCTCCAATGCTCCACCAGTGAACCGCTGATGTGTGAAGGCCAATCTCTCTTCCTTTTTTTTTTTTTTTTTTTGGTTTTTGGTTTTTGGTTTTTGTTTTTTTTGGAAACAGGGTTGGCCTAGAACTCACATATCTATAGACCAGGCTGGCTTTGAATGCAGAGATCCACCTGCCTCTGCCTCCCAAGTGCTGGGATTAAAGGTATGCGCCACCAGCACCAGCTAGGGATGGCCAATCCTGTTAACTTGAGGACACTTGTAATCAAGTAAAACCCAAGCACCTGGACAATCCTGTGAGAGATTTTCTTTCTTTCTTCTTTTTTTTTTACATTGTTAATGACATCTTTATTTTATGTGCACTGGTGTTTTGCTTGCATGTATGTCTGTGTGAGGGATCTGTGAGATACTTTGGAATTGGAGATACAGACAGTTGCCAGCTGCTGTGTGGGTGCTGGGAATTGAACTTGGGTCCTCTTGAAGAGCAGCCAGCGCTCTTAACTGCTGAGCCATCTCTATTACCTCCAGAAATTTTTCTTTTCTTTTTTTTAACTTTAGTTTATTTCTTTTCTTTTAGGGTTTTTTTGTTTGTTTGTTTTGTTTTGTTTTTGTTTTTTTGAGACAGGGTTTCTGTGTAGCCCTGGCTGTCCTGGATCTCGCTCTGTAGCCCAGGCTGGCATTGAACTCACTGAGATCCACCTCCCTCTCCCACCCAAGTGCTGGGATTAAAGGCATGTGCCATCACCGCCTGGCCAGAGATTTTCTTGACTGGATCATCTGAGGTAGGAAGACCTACCCCCTAAATCTTGACCAACACTTTTTGGTGGCTGTCCAAATAAAAGAATATGGAAGAGGGATGTTTTTACTGTTTGCTTGCTTGCCCTCATGGGCTGGAGAGTTCATAATCCTGTTGCTGAGGCATTCTTTGCCCCAACTTCTTGAGGCTTTTTGTTTGTTTGTTTGGTTGGTTGGTTGGTTGGGTTTGCTTTTTTGTTTTTTCGAGACAGAGTTTCTTTGTGTAGCTTTGGAGCCTATCCTGGAACCCACTTTGTAGACCAGGCTGGCCTCCGAACTCACAGAGATCTGCCTGCCTCTGTCTCCCGAGTGCTGGGATTAAAGGCGTGCGCCACCACCGCCCGGCTTTTCCCTACTTTGGGATTCTGATATAAACTGAAGATCAGCAGCTCTCCAGGAATCCTCTGGGACTTCAGCCCTAGACGGAGACAGCTGAGACATCCAGTCTTGTGGACTGAACAACTACTCCATTCTTGGCCTTTTCATCAGGAGACAGCCATTGTTGGACTACCCAGACCACTGTCTGTAAACCATGCATTAATGTCCCACCCCACACTGTATATATATATATAAATGTGTGTGTGTGTGTGTGTGTCTGTGTGTGTGTGTGTTCTCTATCAGTTCTGCTCCTTCAGAGAGGCATGACTAATACACTATCCCTTCCTTACAACCAGACCTGTTCCACCTGTCCGAAGACCCGAAGCAGGTTTCCTCGAAGGACACCTTGCAGCTCCTGTTCACTCCAGCCCCGCCTCAGCAGCTCCTCGATGAGCACTGGGTATGTAGACACGTCCTCCAGCCCCTGAGGGAACCTGTTCAGATACCCACAGTGAGACCTTGGCTCTGATCCTTGTCCAGTGCCTGCTGTCCCACCAGCCCCAGGCACATACGACCAAAATTTAGGGCCAAGTTATTTAGATTAGTGAACACAACTTTAGAAGTTCTTTACAGATTGAGTTCCTGTGGCTACACCCAGCCCACAACAGATCTTCTGGCCTGGGGAGTGGTGCATGAACGAGATTCCTTTAGCCTGGGAGTGGGGAGAAGAGACGTGGGCTGGAGACCAGAGCGTGTAGTGTAGTTGAGATCTGAAGGATGGGCTGACTTTTGAATGGGGAACTAAGGTTTAAAACTTCTGCCGTGGCACCCCAACCCAGGGGAAACACTCACCTTCCAGATCCGTCATAGTTTCCACTAATCCCAATGAACTCAGATCCAATGACTGTCCTGATGTGATCAAAATGATCTAGAAAGTAGAGGATGGTAGAAGAGTTAGCAATTGGGAGTCCTTCTAATCTGAGCAGTTCAGTCCTGGCCAGTTACTGGGTTCACATCTGGGTGGCAGTGAAGAGCTGAGTTATAGTCCCTGGAAGGTCTGCCATTGCCCAGCAAGTGCTAGACCATTAGAGCTGTCTGAGAGCCCTGGTGGCTGCAGTTCAAGTCAGAACTGCACAAAGAGTTGAGGTATGTGTGGGGGCGGGGCAGAGAGATGGCTCTGTGGTTAGGAGCATTGGCTGCCCTTCCAGAGGACCCAGGTTCAATTCCCAGCAACCACATAGTGGCTCATAACTACCTGTTACTCCAGTTCCAGGGGACCTGACATTGTCTCTGGCCTCCAGATCTCCATGGGGCACCAGGGATGCACATGGTACACAGACATACATGTAGGGGAAATACCCATAAACATTTTGTTTGTTTGGTTGGTTGGTTGATTGTTTTTGTTTTTGTTTTTGTTTTTGTTTTCTTTGAGACAGAGTTTCTCTGTGTAGTTTTGGTGCCTGTCCTGGATCTCACTCTGTAGACCAGGCTGGCCTCAAACTCACAGAGATCTGCCTGGCTCTGCCTCCCAATTGCTAGGATCAAAGGCGCGTACCACTACTGCCTGTCTTTTTTTTTTTTTTTTTTTTTTTTAAATTAAATCAGCAGCCCTCCTATACACAAATGATAAAAGGGCTGAGAAAGAAATCAGAGAAACATCACCCTTTACAATAGCCACAAATAATATAAAATACCTTGGAATAACACTAACTAAACAAGTGAAGGACCTGTTTGATAAGAACTTTAAGTCTCTAAAGAAAGAAATTGAAGAAGATATCGGAAAAATGGAAAGATCTCTCATGCTCATGGATAGGTAGGATTAACATAGTAAAAATGGCAATCTTACCAAAAGCAATCTACAGATTCAATGCAATCTCCATCAAAATCCCAACACAATTCTTCACAGACTGGAAAAGAACAATACTCAACTTCATATGGAAAAACAAAAGACCCAGGATAGCTAAAAGAATCCTGTATAATAAAACAACCTCTGGAGGCATCACCATCCCTGACCTCAAGCTCTACTATAGAACTATATTAATAAAAACAGCTTGGTACTGGTATAAAAACCAACATATAGACCAATGGAATCAAATTGAAGACCCTGACATTAATCCACGCACATATGAACACCTGATTTTTGACAAAGAAGCCAAAACTATACAATGGAAAAAAGAAAGTATCTTCAACAAATGGTACTGGCATAATTGGATGTCAATATGCAAAAGACTGCAAGTAGATCTATATCTGTCACCATGCACAAAACTCAAGTCCAAGTGGATCAAAGACCTCAACATAAATACAGTTACACTGAACTTGATAGAAGAGAAAGTAGGAAGTACTCTTGAATGCATTGGAATAGGAGACCACTTCCTAAATATAACACCAGCAGCACAGACACTGAGAGCAACAATTAATAAATGGGACCTCTTGAAACTGAGAAACTTTTGTAGGGCAAAAGACACGGTCAATAAGACAAAACGACAGTCTACAGAATGGGAAAAGATCTTCACCAACCTCACATCTGACAGAGGATTGATCTCCAAGGTATATAAAGAACTCAAGAAACTAGACATCAAAATACTGAACAATCCAATTAAAAAATGGGCTAAAGAGCTAAACAGAGAATTCTCAAAAGAAGAATCTCAAATGGCTGAAAGACATTTAAAGAAATGCTCAACATCCTTAATCATCAGAGAAATGCAAATCAAAACAGCTCTGAGATACCACCTTACACCTGTCAGAATGGCTATGATCAAAAACACTAATGACAGTCTATGTTGGAGGGGATGCAGAGCAAAGGGAACACTCCTCCACTGTTGGTGGGAATGCAAACTTGTACAACCACTGTGGAAATCAGTACGGCGGTTTCTCAGAAAATTGGGAGTAGATCTACCTCAAGACCCAGCCATACTACTCTTGTGCATATACCTAAGGAATGCTCAATCATACCACAAACATACATGTTCAACTATGTTCATAGCAGCACTATTTGTAATAACCAGAACCTGGAAACAACCTAGATGTCTGTCAACTGAAGAATGGATTAGGAAAATGTGGTACATATACACAATGGAGTACTACTCAGCAGAGAAAAACAATGACAGCATGAGGTTTGCAGGCAAATGGATGGAACTAGAAAATATCATCCTGAGTGAGATAACCCAGACTCAGAAGGACAAACATGGTATGTACTCACTCATAAGTGGATACTAGATATAAAGCAAAGAACAATCGGACTGCAACCTACAGAACCAGGGAGGCTATATAGCAGGGGGACCCTAGGATGACTGTG
>CABHPH010139525.1:12649-50358 GCA_902168325.1 Peromyscus nudipes
GAGGAGGAGGAAGAGTTGAGGTGGGACTTACCTGCCACAGTGGACACATTAGCAAGCAGACTGCACTGCAGCACCCCCATGGACAGTGTCACCATCACGATGCCACCATTCTTTTTCTGGAGGGACAGACAAGGGACAGTCAGTCCAGCCCCACTGGACTGCTAGTGTGCTTCCCTTACTGGGGGGACCCCTGCAGGACAGCAATCCAGAAGAACCTTTTCTTCTGAGTTTGGGGGTCCCTGGGTGGAACTGATTTGGACCTGGGTTTCAGAGATGGAGGAATGTTAATCAGCCTGACAGCTTTCTTTACTTAGGGTCAAAACCCCCAGTCAGACATGGTGGCACATGCCTATAAGCCCAGCCCTTGGGAGGCTGAGGCAGAGGTATTACAAGGTCCAGGTCAGACAGGACTATTTATGTAAGAGGCCCTACCCCAAACAAACAAACCAGACTCTTCCCCCTCTTCCATTCCTTTTTGGATTTGTGAGGTCGGATTTTGCTATGTAGCACAGACTGGCCTCAACCCATGATCCTCCCACCTCATGTCTCACGTGCTAAGGCTGTAGTCATGCGCCATCATGCTTGGCTTTAAGACCCTCAAGACAGTCAAATGTACTGGCACATGCCTTAAATCCTAGCAACTGGGAGGCAGAGGCAGGCATAGCTCTGCAAGTTCAAGGCCAGCCTGGTCCACTTATCGAGTTCTAGGGAACCCAGAGTCAAATAATGAGACCCTGTCTCCAAAAAATGGAAAAAACCTGGGCAGTGGTGGTGCACACCTTTATCCCAGCACTTGGTAGGCAGAGGCAGGTGGATCTCCGTGAGTTTGAGGCCAGCCTGTCCTACAAAGCAAGTTCTAGGCAGCTAAAGCCTCACATGGAACCCTCTCTTGAAAAAAAAAAAAAAGAAGGAAGAAAGAAATAAAAGGCCGGGCGGTGGTGGCGCACGCCTTTAATCCCAGCACTCGGGAGGCAGAGGCAGGCGGATCTCTGTGAGTTCGAGGCCAGCGTGGGCTACAGAGTGAGTTTCTCTAGATGAAGTGTCCTTAGTCTGGTGTTTTGAGGGCCCAGGTGGCTACTCACCAGAAGCTGCAGGATGTCATCAGGAACATTCAGCAAATTGTCGCACACAGCTCTAGCCGCTGAGTGGGAGAAGATGACAGGAGCCTGAGACACCTCCAGGGTCCGCTTCACTAAGGTGTCTGAGGCATGGGACAAGTCTATCATCATGCCCAGGCGGTTCATTTCTTCTACTACTTTCTGCAGGGACAGTTGGGTTTGGGAGGGAGCAGAGGGTATTAGGGAGCAAAGATGTGTACAAGTGTCTGCAGAGAACACATAGGGTGGGGAACGGCAGGAGTCCTCACCTCACCAAAGCTTGTCAAGCCGCTGACGTTAGTGTAGAAGCTGTGTCTCAACTTGGTGGCACTCTCTGCCCTGCAAGACGGTCAAGAGAAAGCAAATCTTGCTGGCTACAGCAGGGCTCTCAGTGACTGGAGGTGGGGGCGGGGGCTCTGTCTATCTATCCCACATCTGGAACAGATGAGGACCAGGGCCAGCTACTTTGTGGAAGTATGAGGGACCTGCTGGGAGACCAGTCTCCCCCAGCGGACCATTTTATCTTCATTTCTTTTGTCAGGCCCATGCCATGGAGAGAAGTTTCCTCACCACACTGCCCACCATGCCACCGGAGCCAGGCACTGTGCTCACCAGGGTGTGCTGCAGGTGAAGGTGAGTGTCAGGTAACGCACTCCTAGCTGGTAGAAACTGCGTAACACCGAGAGGCTAGTGTCCAGTGAGTGACCTCCTTCTACACCAATGAGGCAGGCCAGCTTCTGAGTGTTCTTCAGACCTGGAAACGGGCCGTGAGTCACACAACCACATCCCAAGAAAAGAACCGCCGGTGTCAATCCCAGGCTGTGTCGCAGCTCACCTTTAGTCGAGGTCACAAGCTCCAGCTCAGGGTAAGCAGCGCACATTCGGTGAATGAGGTCGATCTGTTCCAGGGCAAGGCGCACAGCATCCCGGTCCTGGGTTTGGCATGGGATGTAGGCTGACCAGAACTAGAGGTAGGTCCAGAGGTCCACAATGAAGCCAGTATGGTCTCCAAACCCTTAGGCCCAACATTCCTGCCTCAGCCCCTCCAGTACCCATTTGACTCAGCGGCTCCCCATAGTATCCACATGACCATTAAATGCTTGGCAGCCGTTGAACAAGGTGTGGACCAATGACACACAGCTGTCTGGCCATGATTCTGTGTGAATGTCCCAGGCAAGGCTACTCTATCTTTTGTCGTTCTGAACCTCAACCTCCACCCTCACCAGGGATTTTCTGCTTGTTTTCTATGTATTTCCACTGAACCTGAGCATCTATGCACCTGCCCTGCGTTGGCCTTCAAAGTCCTTATACACCCTTCCTTGTATTTGCATGATGGTTGCTGTGGTCCCAACACTCCCGTTACCATGGCACTGTGTTACCTGGGCACCAACAAGGCCAGCTCGAAGCCTATCCAAGCTGGTCTGGCCATGGGAGAAATTGCGCAGATTCACATCCTGCAGCTTGTTCTGGAAACGTTCTCTCAGGAGCAGAGGCAGGTCGTTATGGCTGGAGATGTGGTGGTCAGTGTGAGCGCATGGCCTCCAGGTCAGGACAGGAGCTTCAGCCCGGGTCTTGTCTCCCCCCACCTCACCAGACCCCACTGTCTCACAAATATGGACCTCCTCTCCCCTCCTCCCCCCCCCCCCCGCCCCCCATCCCCCCATCAATAGCCTAGGGGTAAGCTTAGCCCTCTTTTTCTTGGTTTGTTGTTGTTGTTGTTTTTTCGACACAGGGTTTCTCTGTAAAACAGTCCTGGCACTCTCTCAGTAGACCAGGCTGGCCTCGTACTCATAGAGATCCTCCTGCCTCTGCCTCTGCCTCCGGAGTGCTGGGATTAAAGGCGTGCGCCACCACCGCCTGCAAGCTTAGCCCTCGTAGGCCCCACACCCGCACATACGCACCCGTCCACCAGCGGGAAGTCTCGCATCAGGGCCCGGGCTTGCTCTCGAAGGCGAGGGTCACTGGTTGTGCCTGGCGTGGCGGAGGCATTGGGAGTGCCTGCAGTGGTGTTGGTCCTGGAGGCCCCCGGTGTGGTCAGAACGCTGGAGGAGCTCGGGGTGGTCTGGGTGCAGGTTACCCACAGGGGCGGAACCAGAAGCAGCATCCCCAGCAGGCACAGCCAGTGCCCCAGGGGCCGCAGGCCGAGCGCGCGGGGACCCTCAACACCCGCGGGCTGCATGTTGCTCATTCTCGGTCTCCAGAGCCTGAGAAGGACAGGGATAGGGCAGAGGGTGACAATGGGGGTTCGGACCTTCGATTCAGGGTCCCCAGGACGCGGCCTCGCTAGGAAAAGCTTCCAGTCACAGGGCTGTGCAACGGACGCTCTGGAACTTTCCACGCCTAGAAGCGCAGTCGCTAGAGGGCGCCACCGCCCTTCCGCTCCCCCAAACAGAAGGGCGCCCCCTTGGGCCTGGCGGGTCTCTGCTTGCAGCTTGCATCTACTCGCTCACTGCTCCTGGTTTCTGGCTGAGTTGAAGGGGGAGGAAGAAGACTAGTGGGGAACAACAGGCAGGGGGCTAGGAATCTAACTAATCTCACCCCGCTAGCCAGACGTTATGTGTATTAGCGCCCGAATGTGCCCTACCCTCAATGGGGTCAAATATTCCATGTTAGGCTAAGCACCGTTTTGAGTAGTAAATTAGATCTGGGTGGGTTTTGCTAGGTTTTAATCTTGTTTTTGTGGTGAGGTCTCACTATGTTGCCGGGGCTGGTCTGGAACTCCTGAACTCAAGCTATCGACAGTATGCGTACTGTCATCTAGGGAGTACACCGGCCTCTAACAGAACTATTGCCTAGCTGGGTGTGTAATCCCAGCAATCAGAAGGTAAGGGCGGGGCTGTGAGTTTAAAGCCAGTTTGGGATATATAGCAATATCCTGCATCAGGGGGGAAAAACACAAAGCCATGCAGAGTAGCTCACATCCATAATCCCAGCACTTGGAAGATGGAGGCATGAGGATTTCAGAGCATTCAAGGCCAACCTGGGCTATACAGAATCCCAGGCCAGGCTGAACTATAGAGTAAGACCCTATCTCAAACCAAGCAACAACAAAATGATTCTCTGTTGAGAAAACTGTGTCTGCATATGACTGTAGTTACCTTTTCCTAAACATCCCTCTCCCTCCCAAAACGCCTCTTCTAATATACACTAAAACTGTTTCTTAATAAATTTCTAGGGCTGGAGAGGTGGCCCAGTGGTTGAGAGCACTGTCTTCTCTTCCAGAGGTCCTGAATTCAATTCTCAGCAACCACATGGTGGCTCACAACCATCTATAGTGGGATCTGATGCCCTCTTCTGGTGTGCAGGAATATGTGCAGACAGAGCACTCATACATATAAAATATATAAACAAAATAATAATAGTAATAATAATCAATTTCTACTGTTCTCATAAGGAAAGTGAAGGGCATCACTGAGTGCAGGCACTTGCTGTGCCACAGACTACCTAAGTTCTGTGCCCATATCTCATTTTTAAAAAAGAGCCAAATGCAGTGGCATGTGTCTGTAACCCCAGTACCCCTGCAGGAAGATGGGAGGCAGACACAGAATCTCCAGGAACCATAGCAACAGAAACAAGAAAGACCCGGTCACAGTAAGGTGGAAGTTGAGAACAGACTTCCAAAAGTTTTCCTCTGACCTAAATAGGAATGTTGTGGTATATAGTCACTGCCCCCTTTCTTTCACACACATACTCATAATAAAATAATTTTTACAAAAGGAAATGAAAAATATAGGTTGTAATTCAGTGGTAGAGTGAGTACCTAACAAGTATGATGGCCTAGGTTTAAACCCACTACCATATTTAAGTAGATAAGGACATTTTAAAAAACTATCTTCTGCGGGTAGTGGTGGTTCACACCTTTAACCCCAGCACTTGAGAGGCTGAGGCAAGTGGATCTCTGTGAGTTGAGGGTCAGCCTAGTCTACAAAGAGAGTTCCAGGACAGACAGGGCTACACAGGGAAGTCCTGTCTCAAAAACAAAACAAAACAAATGAAACAAAAAAAAAAAAAACCTATCTTCTTAGCTAAGTATAGAATATGCCTTTAATCCTAGCACCAAGGAAGCTGAGGTGAGTGGCTCTCTGAGATAGAGGCTAGCCTGAGTCTGCAGAGTGAGTTCCAGGCTAGCCAGGGCTGCAGAGGGAGACCCTGTCTTTAAAAAAATCTTCTTGAAGGCAGAAAAACATTTGGAAGTTATCAAAGAGAGTTGGGAGAGCAGTCCAGTGGAAGATCACATACCTAGAAGGATCAAAGTCCTGGATTTGATACCTAGTAAACCTCTCTCCACCCCAGTAAAATGGCCAGGATCCAGGGAGGCTGTAAATGCAAGCAGATGAGATCTACCTGTGGGTTGTTTCTTCCTCTGGGGACATACGGAGCCAAAGACCCACATTCAACATGAAGGGCACCCTGATAAATATGTTCTTTGTTTTGAGCTGGAACATGAGGAATGCATCCTTGGAGGATGGGTGACTCAGAATTAGTGTCCCCAGGCATGCTGCAATCATGTTTAGTAAGCAATTACTTCTTTTCTTATTCTTCTCTCATACATTACATACTGACTGCCAGTTCCCCTCCCCTCCCCACCTTCCAGCACCCCCATCTCCCTTCTCCCCCAGATCCATTCCTCCGTTTCTCTTCAGAAAAGAACAAGCCTCCCAGGGATATCAACTGAACATGGCATAGCAATTTACAATAAGACCAGGCACAAACCCTTGTATCAAGGCTGGACCAGGCAACCCAGGAGGAGGAAATGGGTCCCAAGAGCAGGCAAAAGAGTCAGAGACACCCCCACTCCCACTGTTAGGAGTCCCACAAGAATACCAAGCTACACAACCATAACATATATGCAAAGAACCTATCTCAGATCCATACAGGCTCCATGATTTCCGATTCAGTCTCCGTGAGCCCCTATGAGCCCTGCTTAATTGATTCTGTGTGCTGTGTTCTCATGGTGTCCTTGGCCTCTCTGACTTCTACAATCCCCCACTCCCACCCCGCCCCAACCCCCTTCAGCAGGGTTCCCTGAGCTCCACCTAATGTTTGGCTGTGAGTCTCTGCATCTGCTGAGTAATAACTTCTTTTTTTTTTTTGAGCTGAGGATCGAACCCAGGGCCTTGTGCTTGCTAGTCAAGCACTCTACCACTGAGCTAAATCCCCAACCCTAAGTAATAACTTCTTAACTTCTGGTAGAGCTGGCTAATCTCTGCTAAATGATGCAAACGATGCTGGGGCTTGAACTCCCGGAATCACATTGCTTAGACTCCTTGCCAAAGGGTCACTCAGCAGACACTGGCAGAGGAGGAAAGCAGGGTGTCTGGTTCCTGTTCCTCTCATCACCCTCAAGAGTAGCAGTTGGCTCTACTTGTCAGTTTCTTTGGGCTGTCACAGACCAGCCTTGGCATTAGAGCATCTCTACCTGCAGGGCACACTTAGAGCCCCATGACATGGATATGCTGGTATGTACCTATAATTCCAATACTCAGGAGGCTGAGGCAGGAGGATTGTCACAAGTCTGAGGATAGCCTGGGTTACATAGCAAGATTGTCTCAAAAAAGAAAAAAAAAATTAAAAAAAATTAAGCTCCAGTACCACAAGGCCCTTTAAGTATCTAGTTCCCACAAGCACCCCACCTTTTCCTGCTTCTACAATCTAGAAAGGTGCATACAACTTTCCAAATTCATCTTCTGAGCTCACTTCAGTGGCACCTTTGTGCCTTTCTGGCAACTATGTAAACAGATCCCTCCATTTTAAATGCCAAGAGCAGCTGGGCACAGTAGTTCATGCCCATAATCCTGGCAATTGGAAGCCCCAGGCAGGAAAAGTGTCTTGAATTAAAGGGCATTCTGAACTACACAATGACTTCAGGCCAACCTAGGCTCTAGACTTTGTTTCAAAATAAACAGAGCCTAAGCAATAAATAAATCAAAAATGAAAAATAAAGACAACACTATTAAAACTTACTAAACACCGGGCGGTGGTGGAGCTCCAGAACTACACAGAGAGACCCTGTCTTGAAAAACCAAAACAGGGGTTGGGGATTTAGCTCAGTGGTAGAGCGCTTGCCTAGCAAGTGCAAAGCCCTGGGTTTGGTCCTCAGCTCTGGAAAAAAAAAAAAAAAAGAAGAAAACAAAACAAAACAAAACAAAACAAAACTTACTAAATGACAGTTCAGAATAAAGCCAAAAATGGAGCCTGAGGCAAAAGGGAGAAATTGTTCTAATAGGTTGCACAGGCTGTTCTGTGAGTGTGTGTAGGAGAGCCAGGACTAATGCTAGTCCATTAGCCAACCCCACCATCTATCTATCGAACAAGGGTTGACTGAGCATCCATTATATGCCATCCAGTGCTCCTGAAGTCACTCGGAACTAAAAGACGAGACAAACTGGACGGATGGAGTACACCTGTAATGTCAGAACTCCAGAAGCAGAAGCAAAATGATCCTAGCAAATTTGAGGCTAGCCTAGTCTATATACTGAACTCCAGGCTATCCAGGGATACATAGTAAGTCTTTGTCCTTAAAAAAGAAAGAAAAAAAGAAATAGGGCGGGCATTGGTGGTGTGGTGGCTCATGCCTATAATCCCAGCACTTGTTAATCTGATAAAAGGGTCAAGGCCAGCTTGGACCATAGTGGATTGTGTGCAAACCTGGAGCCATATAGCCCTGTCTGGAAGAAAGAAAAATGAGCTCTGTTCTGTTAGACAAAGTGATCAAGGGAAGGCTTCAGCAGAGATGGTAGTGAGGGAGTCATGGGAGCTAGAGAGAAAGCTTTCCTGGAGGAAACAGCATGTATAAATCCTGTGAGACAGAAATGAGGCCAACCTGTTCCAGCAGCAGTGGAAAGGACTAATATGGCCATCGAGGAAAGATACAGAGGAATGGATGATGTGATTGGAGTAGGTGTTGGACAGGCTACAGCGGGCTTTGGCAGCTATGGTGAGGAGGGCTGCTTTTGTCTTAGGTCTGAAGGGAAGTTATAGGAGGAACCTAAACGAGATAGTTAAGAACTCTGATGCAGATGCTGAAAAGGTTACTCCGGCTGCAGCAAGCTATGTGATAAGGTGATGAATGTGAACAGAGGAAAGCCTCTCAGCAGTAAGGCAGACAGTTATTCCTAAGGAAGGAGAAGGAGGGCTGTCAGCAGAGAAGAAACAGCATAGAGTTGGGGGTGTGTATTCCAAGAATCCCCACATCAGCAACCTGGAACAGGAGGCAGCTACCATAAGCAACTCACCATCTTTAGTACTAGTCAGCCTACCCTGGAGCCAGCACAGGGGCCGGAGCAGTAAGACTGATGCTTCTTCCTCAGGCAAGACCAGGAAGTTCCTATACCCTAAGCTAGAGGGTGGAGGTACAGGCCCTGGGACTCCCAGAGTCTTCTCACTGAAAATCTCAATAGGCCCACCACAGTACCTCTGGTAATTGGTGTGATGGAGACCAATTTGGGGTTACTGGAGAGACCCAGCAGGATGGCAATTCTGAAAGAGGAGACAAAAACAAAACAAACAAGCAAACAAACTCACTTAGGGCTCTTAAGAGGAGCTGGGGAGATGACTCAGTGCTTAAGAGCACTTGCTCTTGCAGAGGACCTGGGTTCTGCTCCCAGCACCTATCTAGTGGTTCACGACCATCTGTAATTCCAGTTCCAGGGGATCTGATGAGGACACCTGGCACACACATGGTGCACACACATACATAAAGGCAAAATTCTTACACATAAAATAAATAGGTGCTGGAGAGATGGTTCAGAGGTTAAGAGCACTGGTTGCTCTTCCAGAGGACCCGGGTTCAATTCCCAGCACCCACATGGCAGCTGACATAAAATAATTAATTTAAAAGAGGGATGCTAGATCTTAGCACCCACACCAGTTTTTAGGGTGAAGGCCCAGAGATACATAGTTAAAAGCTTCCAATAGCTGACCACATCGGTGCATGTCTGTAGTCCAGCTACTTAGGAGGCTGAAGCAGGAGGATTGCTTGAGCCACAACCTGAAGGGCAGGTTAAGTAATAGAAGGCTTCCACACCTCTAAACGAACAGGTAAATAAAAGCTTCCCCAAGTTACCAGTATATAGGAATCAAGGAGCAGAGGAACACACTCAATGACACTGTAGGATGTAATTAGTAAATTCAAAAACATGGAAGATGGGGTGAGAGGAGCTGGGGGAGGGGAAACTGACAGAATACAGCATATGAAAAAGTATCTTCAATAAGAAAATTAAAAGACAACAAACCAAAACAAAACACATAGAAAGTACTAAGGACAAACCCAGTAATCTTTTCCAATGTCAGTTTCGTCCTGAGTGTGATGCTACACGCCTTTAATCCCAATGCTCCACTGAACAGGCAGAGACAAGCGGATCTCTGTGAGTTAGAAGCCAGCATGGTTTACATAGAGAGTTCTAGGCCAGCCAGGGCTATATTGTGAGACCCTGTCTCAAAAACAAAACAAAGCTGATCGCAAGGAAACATTAATTCTTTTTAAGGGGGAAGACCCACCTACAGATTAAGTCATGACAACTGCATACAATATGGAATATCTTTCTAATACTAAGATTCAAAAAATCGGTTATAAAAATTGGGCAGTCATGGAAATTTGAACTTGATAGTTTAGAATAATGATGATGTTTTATGAAGCCTGGCATAGTGATACCTGTAATTCTAGTACCTGGGAGACTGAGGCAGAATTGTAGTGAGTTTGAGGTCACCCTGGGGTGCATAGTAATTTCTGTTCCAATCTGAGTTGGAAAGTGAGACTCTGTGCAAAACAAACAAAAAAAGGAATGAATGAATGAATGAATGAATGAATGAATGAATAAAAGTACCCAGCACTTGAAAGGCAGAAGCAGGTGGATCTCTGTGAGTTCAAGGCCAGGTCTACAGAATGAGTTCCTTGACAGCCAGAGCTAATGAGACCCTGTCTCAAAACAAAACAAAACAAAAAAGTATTGTTAGCTTATTAAAGATACTTTAATAATGTGATGAGTTTGTTTGTTTTCTAGAGTCTCTGACTTTTTTTATACATGCTTAAATATGGATGAAATAAATGTCTGTGATTTACCTTAAATTTTCTTTTTCAGAGCTGTTGCTCAAATCCAGGGCTCTGGACATGATAGGCAAGCATCCTGCTACTGAGCCAGATGCTTCTAAGTGCTGGGATTATAGCTGTGTGCCAGCAGACCTGGAGCCTCTTTTTTTTTAAGACAGCATCTCATGTAGCACAAGCTGGCCTCATATTCAGAATGTAGCCAAGGATGACCTTGAGTTTATGATCCTCTCAATTCCACCTCCCAAATGAAAGGATTTGAAGAATGTGCCCACCCTAGCCATGTTTGTACAATGCTAAGGAAGGAAACTGGGACTTTGTGAATGCTAAGTGAAACACTCTGAGACAGCCACAGCCACAGCCACATCCTCAGCCCCACTGAGGACTCTTAGATTCTCTTGAGTCCTCAATTGTAAAAGGATGAGAGTTCCATCAGTGTACTCTTGGGTCAGAATAAAGTCAAGAAAAGCCTGTCTGGCCAGGCATGGTGGTGCATGCCTTTAATCACAACCAGGGTGGGAAGAGTTCTTAACAAATTCATCTTACACCGTTTTTCCAAACATGCTCATTAGAGCTCAGAAACGGCAGACCTTTAGAAGTCCCTCTCATTTGTGGGAGGAGAAACAGGGGGTCTCAACTGCAGCTAGCTTGAGGCTCCGCCATTCTTTATGGAGATGGGCCACACAGGCTGGCCTCCCACAGCTGCCACTGGCTCCCCAGAAGCCAAGGGCTTCTACAGAAGCACCCTTCAAGGGGACCCATAGCAGTGACAGGCAGGGCTGTGTCTGGGAGGCCAAGCAGATAGTTCTGGCTTCAGCCAGAACCAGAGAGGGATGTGAGAGGAAGGACTCTGCAGCACAGGGTACAGAGCAGAAGTGACTGATGAGTTCTGGTTTTCTCTGCAGCACCCGTGCCTCCCACAGCTCCTCCTTCCCCGGGATACTACCATGTCCTCTACAAAGAGCATGCACAAGCCCAGATGGCCTGGCATGGAGAGACATACTGCCTGATTGGAGGCTACCGTGTCTATGGGGATGCTCCACTGGCCACCCCTGCAAAGGCTGAGGAAGAGAAGCCAGCACCCTGGCGGGCTCTCAAGAGACAGAGAGTTCAGGAAGAGTCAGACCAAGCTCTAGGGTGTCCTAGTGCCAAAATTCCTCGCCTGAAAATGAACCATGGTGGCAAAGGGGTGTCCCCATAGAAACATGCTGCTGAGCTTCACTGCCCAGGGGACAGGCAGGTAGCTGCCTCAGAGGGCTGAGCCCTCTTCAGCGATGACCTCCACTGACCACCGATGTAGACAGGACCTTAGCTGTTCTTTCTGCCCGTGCCCTCTCCAGTCAGGAACCCACTTGCATGCCAACTAGCCATGAGCAAGAAGCCTCAGAGAGGAGCAGCTGCCAGCTCTCTCAAGTGCACAGGCCATTCTACTTCTTTCTCTACCATCTTTCCATCATGTACTTGCCCGTTATAAAGGCACTCCCCACCTCTGCCAGAGGTGGGCAGGGCCTCTCCAATGTTTCTCACACCTGGCCCACACCATGTGACTGTGGGCAGGGGCATTTCAGGTGTCTTCTTCCCCCGCCCCCGCCAGGTGTCTTTTGCACACCTAGGGCCCCCCAATGCATTTTTTAATTGCAAACATTTCCAGAAAATTAAATCGTTGAATATATAGTACAAAAACCAAAAGTAAGTGCATTGAAATTCACATTATTTGGGCCAAGAAAATGGCTCAGTTGGTGATATGCCTGAGGTGCAAGCATGGGTACCTAAATTCAACCTCTAGAACCCATAATTAAAACAAAACACTGTGAGTGCTGTTTGTGCTGGTCATCCCAGCTCTGCAGAGGTGGAGACAGGTGGATCCCTCAGGTTCCCTGCTCATCAATCTAGCCTACTCGGGGGTTCCAGGTCCTCAGAGACCCTGTCTCACAAAAATGGTGGTTGGCTCCTGAAAAAGCATCTGAGGTTTACCTCTGACCTCCACATGCATACCCACCCACACATGAACCCCCCCAACATACCACATTATTTTATATTTATATAGTTCATTTAAACCCAAATCAGAATTTATTATATTTTACATTGCTGGCTGGCTGGCTTCCCTCCACCCCACGATCTCACTCTGTGCTAAGCTGGCCTGGAATTCACTGTGAAGACCAGGTTGGCCTTGAACTCTTGTCAATCCTTCTACCTCAGTCTATCAAGTACTGGGATTATAAACATAAGCCACAACAGCAGTATTGTTTTTCTTTTTCTCTCTCTTTTTTTTTTTCCTTCGGTTTTTTGAGACAAGTTTTCTCTGTGTAGCCCTGGCTGTTCTGGAACTTGCTCAGTAGACCAGGCTGGCCTTGAACTCATACAGATCTGCCTGCCTCTGCCTCCCAAGTGCTGGGATTAAAGGCATGAGCCGCCACACCTACTTTTTTTTTTGTTTACCTCCTATTCATTCTTTCTTATTTCTGTTTGTGTGTGCATGTGGATGGGGGTATGTAGGTATTTGTGTTGTGTGTATATGTTTGTAGATATCTGAGGTCAATCTCAGTGTTCTTCCTTAGGAGCATCCCCTGTGAGTTTGTGTTGTTTGTCTTTAGACAGGGTCTCTCATCTAATCTGGAGTTTGAGGATTAGGTTAGACTGTCTGTCTGTCTGATCAGTGAGACCCATGGATCTGTCAGTCTCTAACTCTTCAGTTACAGCTCTGAAGGGAAAGCTATCCTGGCAGTTCTGAGCCAAGGAATACCACAAAGTCACACTGCACAACAAACCTCACACAAGAAATTTATTGGGAGAGACACAAGAGGGTGACTGCCTCTGCTTGAGTGAAAGCAGCAGGACACTGAGCTGGAAACCAAGCCGGAGACAGGCTTATATAGGGTTTCTTGGGGGGGGGGGGGGGTTTTCCAGGGTAGAGATTTCCAAGGTGGGGATTGGTGAGATTTCAAGCCAAGCTCAGGCATTAGTGGGGTCTGGTAGGTTTTCAAACCTGGAAGTGGTCTTGGACCTTTTACTCTATATATATCATAATGCCATAACAATGGGTTTCCTTCCCTCCCCTCCCCTCCCCTTCTTTCCTTCTTTTTTCTTTCTTTAATGTGTAAAAGTATTTTGCCTGCATGTATATATGTGTATCACATGTGTGCCTGGTGCCCATGGAGGTCAGAAGAAGGTGTTGGATCTCTTGGAACAAGTTATGTATGGTTGTGAGCCACTGTTTGGCTGCTGAGAATCAAAAACAATTCCTCAGGAAGAGCATCCAATGCTCTTAACTAGTAAGCCATCTCCAGCCCTGGGGCTTTTTATTTGTTTTGTTTTGTTTTGTTTTGTTTTGAGACAGGGTTTCTCTGTGTAACACTGGCTGTTCTGGAATTTGCTTTTTAGACCAGTCTGGCCTCGAACTCAAGGCGTGCACCACCACGCTTGGTTGGGGCTGTTAAATTTTGAGTTTGAGGAACTGAATTCGGGTCCTCATGCGTGTGTATATGGCAAGCACTTTACTGACTGAGGTATCTTCCCTACTCTCATTTTTTTATTTATTTATTTTTCTTATGAGACGTGTTCCCATGTATCACAGTCTGGTTACATAGCTCAGGCTGACCTTGAAATTTCTGCTCTTCCTGCCTCTGCCTCTCAAGTGTTGGAGTCACTGGTGTGCATCACCAAGCCTGGTTTTATGCAGTGCTGGGGGTCAAACCCTCCTGGCAAGGCAAGCACTCTACCAAATAAGCTACATCAGCACCCCAGTATTAGCTCTTACTGTTATCTATTATTATTATTGCAGTTGCTATTAATTTCCACTCAGGCCCTGGGAGTGGGATGGAATGGATGCTAAATAGTTTGTATCTGGTAGAGAGGAACTTCCTGGGACCTGAGAGATCACCACATCAAAGTCAGTCCAACCATCAAATAGGCCCATGACCCATTATGTGTTCTGGGCTTTGTCCAAAGAAGAATGAAGGTTACTCATGATCCAGTTAGGTTCCCTTCTTAGGAATCTAAAGAATTCTCTGAGAGACTGTATGGTGGGAGTCAGTGGTTCAGTTTGTGGATTGAGATGAAATACTCAGAAAGACTCCTAAATTCTGGACCTCTTCCCTGAAGCCAGACCCACCCCACTGGCTTCATCTGGTGCTGAGCCCAACCACCTGGGTTGTGCAGATCACTCACAACTTCCTTGAGCAAATGGTGACTGAAATGCCACGTTCCACAGAGTCCGTGTTACCCTACTCTATCACAGAGGACACTCACATCTGTTTCTACATTAAAAAAACATTTACTTCCAGAAAATGTTTGCCCCTGCACAAGCGGAGGAGGTTCCAGGGTACCAGAATGATATCTGGGAGGACTGCATGGATCACCAAAGTCATACAATAAAGCCTAAAAAGGTTACAACAATAGTGAGTGTGAACTTTGTGAATTTTGAGTGTGAACACCTGGATGATAACTTGAGCATATGTGTTGGGATCCCTGATTGGTTCTCTCCTTGATACTGCTTCTGATGCCGATGTGGCAGGACGGAGTGACAGGCACGGTCCAGCTGCTCCTCTGGAATCATGTCCTCCAAAGGATGTTGCGGTCTGTTTTTCTCCCGTACCTGGGGGTGACAGTTGTCAGTCAGCAGCTCTTCCAGGTCTCTTGCAGCCCATTATGTTATGGAAGCACCTGTTCAGACCCGGGCACCGCTCTCTTGCCATCTCAGCATACATACCTGTTCCACCTGTCCGAAGACCCGAAGCAGGTTTCCTCGAAGGACACCTTGCAGCTCCTGTTCACTCCAGCCCCGCCTCAGCAACTCCTCGATGAGCACTGGGTATGTAGACACGTCCTCCAGCCCCTGAGGGAACCTGTGTAGTCACAAGCAGGTGAGCCTCAGACCTGGTATCCTAATCCAACTGAAAACTTCCACTCTATCTGAGATGCATCCTCAGCAATGGTCATGCGTGGGAATGGAGACTAGGAAGGAGGAAGTAGTTTGCTCCAGTCCTAATCCTTCAGAGGAGGCCTCAAACCTCTTTAAAAAATTGGGGTTGGCATTTAGCTCAGTGGTAGAGCGCTTGCCTAGCAAGCGCAAGGCCCTGGGTTCCATCCTCAACTGTGTGTGGGGGGGAGGGGATGTATACAGTGCTGAGCCGGGCGGTGGTGTCTCATGCTTTTAATCCCAGCACTTGAGAGGCAGAGGCAGGCGGATCTCTGTGAGTTCGAGGCCAGCATGGTCTACAGAGCGAGTTCCAGGACAGCCAGGGCTACACAGAGAAACCCTGTCTCAACAACAACAACAACAACAGGCAGAGAAGACAGTCAGCCCACACCAGACCTTGCTGACAGCTCAGAGGGAATGAATGGGTCTGTAAAGTGTGCATGTGCTAGATAGACGAGCTTTCTCAGAGTATCTTAGTGGGGGCCTTGGGCTGAAGACATACAGGAGAGCTCAGGAAAGAGACCCTGGAGATGGAAAGATGTCAAATGGGCAAAGCCTAATAAAGGCTTGGAGGACCTTGATGTGGTGAGAGCAGCTTCAGACCAGCCACAGAAGAGTACTCACTGTGCAGTGCCGTCATAATCTCCACCAATCCCGATGAACTCGGATCCAATGACTGCCTTGACGTGGTCAAAGTGATCTGGGGAGATGGACAGTCAGCAGAACGGGGCTTTCAGGGGAAGAGCGGCCCTGGAACTAGGCTTGGCTGATCCCATTCCTCCTCTGATTACAGTCTAAGATTTTTATTTCTTTTTGTACATTAAGCCATGACTTCACAGGGAATAGGCTCCAGCAGCTTGGGCTCCTTCCTATCAGTTCACACAAAGTGAACATTTCTAGGTGGAGGAGACTGGCGCTTCGGTTGACCTTTCTCAGGCTTCCTTTTCTTTCATTTTTCTTTCTTTTTCTCTTTTGTTTTTCTTGTTCTCCTTCACCCATTTCAGGAAGCTATCTTGGCTCTTAGCTTAATATGCTCAATCTGAACATTTTCCTGGCAAGAATCTTGCCCTTGACTTGCTTGTTTACAACAAAGCCAACAGCATGCTGAGCGATATTGTAGACAGTTTTGCTAAGGTAACATTTAGGAGGTGTTCCTTTTTGATCAGTGGCTATCTCCTTGATGTCTACAATATCACCCTTCTTATAGATTTGTATATACGTGGTCAAAGCAACAACTCTACATTTCTTAAAAGACCTAGAGAGAGCTAGAGAGATGGTTCAGTGGTTAAAAGCAGTGTCTGCTCTTCCAGAGGACCTGAGTTGGGTTCAATTTCCAGCACCCACGTGATCATCTATATTTTCAGTTCCAGGGGATGCCCTCTTCTAGCCTCTGCAGGCACCAGACATATGTGTGGTGCACAGACATGCAGGCAAAACACCTACACACATAAAAATAAATTACTAATAAAAATCAAAACAGCCGGGCGGTGGTGGCGCACACCTTTAATCCCAGCACTTGGGAGGCAGAGGCAGGCAGATCTCTGTGAGTTCGAGGCCAGCCTGGGCTACCAAGTGAGTTCCAGGAAATGTGCAAAGCTACACAGAGAAACCCAGTCTCGAAAAACAAAAAAACAAAAAAACAAAAAAAAAAAGAAAGAAAGAAAAAAATCAAAACAAACAAACAAAGAAAAGGCCTGGAGGAATTACAGAGGGTACCTTTCTTCTTTCCCTTTGTGTTTGTCATTTTGACAAACTTGAATCACTGGAAGATGGCTTCTGTGGCCCACACAGCTTTCTCTCATTAGTTACTCCACATACCTGGCACCTGAACTCACACAAGTCGCTCTGGACTAGACTTCAGGCTGGAGTGAAAGCATTTGGAGGGCCACTGATTTAGTTCATATCCAACCTAATTCATCTCTGATTCCAGTCTGGAAAACCTGGCAGGGCCTCCTTTGGACAAGACTGAAGGCAGGGGTCGAGTGCTTTGGTAGCCCGTGCAGAAGCACAGAGAGTTGGCACATCACTTTAAAACTGACCCCAAGCCCGCTAACAAGGCAGTTTGGATTAGTTGACTCTGATTCAAGGTAGTAATAAAGTGCTGTGTGTATTGTCCATCATGGGACTTTTTTTTTTTTTCCAAGACAGAGTTTCTCTGTGTAGCTTTGCACCTTTCCTGGATCTTGCTTTGTAGACCATGCTGACTTCAAACTCACAAAGATCCACCTGGCTCTGCCTCCCAAGTGCTGGGATTAAAGGCGTGCGCCACCACCGCCCGGCGTCCATCACGGGACGTTTTTAAACCTTATTATTATTATTATTATTATTATTATTATTATTATTATTATTGAAACAGGGTTTCTCTGCATAACCCTGCCTATCCTGGAACTTGCTCTGTATTATCAACTTGGGGGTTAACCCAGGCCTTCATAGGAGGCAAGCACTCTACAAATGAAACTACAGCCTAAGCTCCCATCATGGCATTTTGTCTAAACTGTTAAGGCTGTGCTGACACCCTGAAGTCTTCAGGTCAAACTCAGCACTATTCAGAAAGTCTACGAGGGAATTGTTTCTAAATCTTTATTGCTGAGCGTGGGCCTTTTCTGGGATTTACCTCAGAAAGTGTAAGTTTTTTCCTTTCTTCTCCCTCTTCCCATTTCCCTCTTATCCACCTCTTGCCTTCCCTCCTCACTGAAGATGCTGATGTTTACAACTTGTTTTTCCTGTTACATTGTCCTTTCAAACTCCAATAAAATTGTCTTTGGGCTTTAAAAAAAGAAAGAAAGGAAAATAAAAAAAGATATATCGAGAGGCAGGTTTCAGGAGACTCACCTCCCACGGTGGATACATTGGCTAACGGGTTGCACTGCAACACCCCTACAGAGAATGTCACCATCACGATGCCGCCATTCTTCCTCTGCAAGGACGGTCAAAAGGACACTCAGCTTGGCTCCCCAGCATAATGATGTGCCTACCTACCCCTGTGAGAAAGCTTTGGGGGCCAAAGGGGACTTCACCTCTCCAGCTTGTGTCATTGAGGAAGGCTTGACTCTGATTTAGGTGATGTCTTGGCCCTAAATTTGAGGGATATAGGAATATTTATCTGCAATAACCTCCCCACCCCAGGTCCAAGGATTTAGGGGCAATGGACTATGGGTTTGTGAGACAGATTGCTCAGTCTAGGGGCTAAGGAAATGGAGAGGACAAGGGTTCAAGTTCAAGCCTCCTGGTTTGAATTTCTTGATTTAGGTTCCAGGGCTAGAAAGTTTCTCACCAGAAGCCGCAGGATGTCATCAGGAAGATTTCGAGCATTTCTGCACACACCCCTGGCAGCCGAGTGGGAGAAGATCACAGGTGCCTGGGACACTTCCAAGACCCGTCGTGCAGTAGCATCAGAAACGTGGGACAAATCAACCATCATGCCCAAGCGATTCATTTCTGCCACCACCTTCTGTGAGGGCAGGTTGGGAGGAAGGTTTCAGGGGTACATATATGCATGCATTTATCAACCAGAAAAGGGGCATGTGCATTTGTGCAGAGTGGAGTATCCCTCAGGGTCCTTACTTCACCAAAGCTGGTCAGTCCTTTGACACTGCTGTAGAATGAGTGGACGTCCTTAGACGAGCTCTCTGCCCTGCAGGACAGGCAGGAGGCAATCTAATTGGTGGTCATGCCCCTCCAAACTCTTCATCCCTGCAACCCCACAGAGCTAATTAAAAAAAAAACAAAACAAAAAACCCAGATTGGACTGTGCCTGGCAACAGGAAGAAACCCAGTCTTGCTTTGTAAAACCCCAAATACCAACCCCAGTATATGAGTCCCAGACGATAAGGGTAAATCCTGGTCTATGTCTACAAGGGCAGACTTCTGCCTCAGTGGCCTCACACCATCTGCACTGTGCTCACCAGGGTGTGTTGCAGGTGTGTGTGAGCGTCAGGTAGCGCACCCCCAACTGGTAGAAACTTCGAAGCACAGAGAGGCTGTTATCTAGTGAGTGGCCACCCTCCACACCAATCAGGCAGGCCAATTTCTGGGTGCTGTTCAGAGCTGTAGGCATAGGTCAGGTGGTTATTTTCAGGAGCTAGCTTAGCAGCTTCAGCCAGTCTCCAATACTCTGAAGAAGTCCACTTACCTTTAACTGAGGTCACAAGTTCCAGCTCAGAATAAGAGGCACACATTCTGTGAATGAGGTCAATCTGCTCCAGTGTGAGACGTAAGGCATCCCGGTCCTGGGTCTGGCACGGTACGTAAGCGGACCAGAACTGGAGACAAAGCCAGGGGTTGGCTTGTGCAAGGCAGCTAGCTACCTGGGCCTTTAACAGCTGCCAGACTCATGGGTCTAGAGACCACATATAATGAATGCACGGCTTGCTCTGTGGTACTTTCCTACCCACCTACAGGCTTACTATTGACCCCACTAGCCACAGCATTCTATCATGGCTTTTTTAAAAAGTCTCTATAGTAACTGAATTCCCATCCGATTAACTTGTCCTTTCTGGGGCCCCAATTTCTCCAACCTTCCCCAGCAGCTCTGCTGTGTGTGTGTGTTACCTGAGCTCCCACAAAGCCATCTCTAAGCCTATTCAGGCTGGTCTGGCCATGGGTGAAGTTTCTCAGGTTAGCATCCTGCAGCCCATTCCAGTAAAATTGCCTCAGGACAAGAGGCAGGTCGTTGTGGCTGCAGGAGAGTCAAGAAAGAAGTTAGGTCAAACAAAATGGGTTGAGTGGTTCTGCCTGTAATCCCAGCACTCAGAAGGCTAAGGCAGGAGCATCATTTAGAGTTCCAGGTCAGTCTAGGATACTTAATGAGTTCTTGGAGAGGCCTGGGCTAGACAGAGGGGTGCACATATACACTCTCCCTCTCCACCCCCCCCCCACTCTCACTGAGAGAACATATGGCTCTACCTCTTTGGTTTCCAGGTCTAGCAGAAATTCTAACAGCTACTCCTAACCCACATTGTTACCCAGACCATACTGAGATAACCTAAAGCCTGGGCGAGGCTGGGGATCCCTACCAGAGAAGGAGTGGTAGAGGAGAAATGCCACCCACTGATGATAGGAGGCAGCATCTAGAGGTGAGTAGTAAGTGGACCTTTATTAGTCTGGCAGGCTCAGAACCCTCTGCAGCTCAGGAGTATGCTCAGCCTGGTTTCATTCTGACCGGTCCCCAAGCCATCCTTTACGCACCCGTCTACAAGTGGGAAGTCTTGCATCAGGGCTCTCGCGTGATCTCGCAGGTCTGGGAAGCTGGGGTTGCCGGCAGTGGTTGGGGTGCTGGAAGTGCCGTCGGGCTTGGTGAGAGCTTTGGGGGTGCTTGGTGTATTGGAAGCACCAAAGATGCCAGGTTTGGTCTGGGTGGGTGTTAGAGACTGTGAAGGCCCGCACAGCAGCAGCACCAACAGGAACACCGAAAGCATCTGGTGTCTCTCGAGGCCCGCGAGCCGCATCTTGCTCAGGGCGGGGCCAGCGAGCACCGCTTGCAGGTCCCACCGATGAAGGTCGCAAAAGCCTGAGAGGGACAGAAGGTGACCATATAATCGCGATCCTCAACTCAAGCCAGGAAGAGACCGGGTCTAGTGAGAAGGGGGTTTGAGGTTAAAGGATTGGAGACAGCTCGGTGTATAGCAAAGCGGCGCAGCACAGCCGCCAGGGGGACCTACAGGCTGTTATCCCAGTCTCTTAAGGGCGCCTCCGCGGGCTGGGCTGAGGCCTGCAGCACTCACTCAGATCCTGTCTGGGCGTCCTTTGTCCCAAGCCCTCTCTCCTGTTTCCTCTTCCCAGGGAGCCAGTCCCGGTGCTTCCTGCCTGCTTCTAGGGATTGTTCTCCAAGAAAGTGGACCTGTGGTGCTTCTTTCCACACAGTGAAAGTGAGCCCTTTGCAGACCACATCTTGACCCTGACTACCTGCAGCCTTCTCTGACCTCTTCAAGGGCCACAAGTGCCCTGTGACACTGCCCTCTCCGCTCTCTCTGCCATTCCTTGAAGACTCCAGGCAGCAATTGGAAACTACTCAGAGCACACACCTCCATACCCCACCCCCATTCTGTCATCATTCAAGGTGATGACTGCTCCCTTCTCCGTGGATGCTGTACCTGCCCAGGACTTTCACGATGAGTATCTGAGTGAGCAACTAGGTGGTTCGGAGAATACTTACTTAGTAGTACAGGAGCAAAGTCAATCAGCTAGTGAAATGGAAGGAAAGGAAACACTTTGCTCGGCAGCAGAGCCCCCACCCCAGCACCTTCTTCCCCGGGGTCTGCAGACTGACCTCCTACCTCAGCGTGGATGCCAGGACAGAAGTATGAGTCCTCAGGCCCGGCACTTGTGTCTAGTGGCTTCATACACCTTATCTGTGGCTCTGCGGCCTGAGCGCCGCTAGAAACTTCAAGGGCTTAGTTCCCTTCCTTGCAGGCCCCACCCTGTTACCAGCCTTCATGCTCACCCTCTCTGCTTCCTCCAGGAACACCCCCAGCTGCACAAGCACACCCGTGAGTGCGTGCGTGCGTGCGCATGCACACACACACACACACACACACACACACACACACACTGGGCATGTGTTTTTTTTTTTTTTTGTAGAGTCCCATCATTTAAAGTGCCTTCAAGAACTGTGCTCACACTCCGCCAGAAAACTTTTTCTGTGCCTGTCAACCACTCAAGATTCTGTTCTGATCCCTGGCCCCTACTGGAGCGACTCCATTTTTTGGAACCTTCTTCAGGTGGCATGAGGACTTGGAAATGTAAGAAGCCCTCTTAAAAAAGGAAATGGAGTCGGGCGGTGGCAGCGGCGGCGGCGGCGCATGCCTTTAATCCCAGCACTTGGGAGGCAGAGGCAGGCTGATCTCTGTGTTTGAGGCCAGCCTGGGCTACCAAGTGAGTTCCAGGAAATGCGCAAAGCTACACAGAGAAACCCTGTCTAGAAAAACAAAAACAAAACAAAACAAAACAAAACAAAAAGGGAAATGGAGGCTGGACATGATAGCGAATGCCTTTAATCCCAGGCAAGCAGATATCTGTGAGTTTAAGGCTAGCCTGGTCTATATAATGAGTAGGCCAGATAGAGTGACAAAGTGAGCCTTGTCTCAAAGTAAATGATATTAAAATTTAAAAGGGGAATGAGCAAACTCTTTGAAAAAGGAGATGGAAGTGTTGGACTACTCAGCATGGGTGTGCCTGTGTTTTGGGGACTGCACTAGTGCCTGCCTTCTGTCATAGCGCTGTGCCCTAGGCAGTAACTCCTTGGCTGCTACAGCTAGAGTAGGTCTCACTAGTAGGCCCACTACAGAATGTGTATCCCTCTGGGCTGAGCTTCAGACCAGGGCACTTTGCCAGTTCCAACTCAGACCTGCCTCCTCTTTCCCCTCCCCCACTGCCACTCTCTCATGCAGCCAAGTGGCAAAAGGGAAGAGAAACTCTTAGATTTGCTGGTCTCCATTTCACAGTTGTGGGTTTGAGGGTAGACTTCATGTGTGTTCCATTCCTAATAAGCCCCAGGAAGTTGAGGGGTACAAGGGATGCAAATAAAGGAGGTTCGAAGAGATAGCTTGGTGGCTAAGAGCATCTGCGTTTGATTGCCAGATAAAATACCCATGAAATAAAATAAAATCTCAAAAAAGAAAGAAAGAAAGAAAGAAAGGAAGGAAGGAAGGAAGAAAGAAAGAAAAAGAAAGAAAGAAAGAAAAGAAAAAGAAAAAGCCAGGCAGTGGTGGCACACGCCTTTAATCCCAGCACTTGGGAGGTGGAGGCAGGAGGATCTCTGAGTTCGAGGCCAGCCTGGTCTACAGAGTGAGTTCCAGGACAGCAAGGACTACACAGAGAAACCTCCCCCCCCTTAAAAAAAAGAAAGAAAAGAAAAGAAGAGGACTCCAAGTGTCCCTCTCTCACTCTCCATCTTATTTTCTGAGACAGGGTCTCTCACTGAACCTAAAGCTCACCATTGCAGCTCCCCTGACTGGCCAGCCTGCCCCGCCTTTTCCTGCCTCCGCCCCGCCCTCCCCAATGCTGGTATTTCAGGCTGATGTGCCCTACTTTTTACCTGTGTGCTGGGGATCTGAACTCGGGTCCACATGCTTACACTTTACCAACTTAGCCAGTTCTCCCGCCTCTGCTACAGATTGTTTTTTAAATTTTTATTACATTTATTTACTTAATTCTCTGTGTGTGTACATGTGTGGAGGTCAGAGGAGAACTGGCAGGGGCTGGTTCTCTCCTTTCATCATGTGTGTCTCAAATCAAACTCAGGGTGTCAAACTTGGCAGCAAGCGCCTTGACATGCGAAGCTGTCTTGCTGGCCCTATTTTGTTTCAAAAGGTTTTTTTTTTTAAATTTTTTTTATTGTTTTGTGTGTATTTTTCTTGCATGTATATGTGTCTACCACAAGCATGCCTGGTGCCCTCAGAAGTCAGAAGGGGGCATTGGATCCCCTGTGACTGGAGTTACAGATGCTTGTGAGCCACCACGAGGGTGCTGAGAATCTAACCCTGCTCCTCTGGAAGAGCAACAAGTGCTATTAACATCTGAGCCACCTCTCAGCCATGGCCTTGTTTTAAAGCAAACCATAGGGCTGGAATCTAGCTCAGTAGTAGAAGGCTTGCCTGGAATGTGTAAAGCCCTAAGTTTGAGCAACAGCACCGGGAATAAGAATAAAAAATAAGAAACTAAAGCAAATCACAGACATGTATTTCATTCATGTGTAAGCATTTATCTCAGAAGGCTAGAACTCTTAAAAAAACAAATCACTATAAAGGCATCTTTAAAATCTTGAAATATAGTTGAGATTAAGTGTGTGTGTGTGTGTGTGTGTGTGTGTGTGCATGTGTAGGTGTGCATATGGCACATATGGCACACGTGTGGAGGTCAGATACCTGTGGGTATCAGTTCTCTTCTCCACCATGTGTGATCTGGTGATCACACTCAGGCTTGGTGACAGGTGCATTTGCCTGCTGAACAGTCTGCCATCCCTAATTTTTTTTCTTGAGACAGAGTGTCACTCTGCAGTCCAGGCTTGCATTTAATGTATGGCCCAGATGACTCTCAAACTCACTGTAATTCCCTTGCCTCAGTCCCCCAAGTGCTGAGGTTACAGGTGTGTGTCACCACGCCAGACTTCAAGAAACATCTTTACTGTCCCAAACTATCATGTTCAAATCTTCATGATTGCCGACTTTCTATAATTATTTGAATTTTAGTGTAAAAATGATATAACATATTGAGTGTGGTTGTCATGGTTTAGTTTGTAGTTCTAAAGAGAATTAATTCTTTGGAATTGACTTATTGAAAAAAAATTGTTTTGTCCTTGGCGTTTTCCATGTTTTTAAGTTTGCTGATTATATTCTATGGTGGCTGGTGTGCTCCTCTGCTCCTTGTTTCTACTAGAAAGTAGAATATTGGAAAAGCTTTTTTTAAAAAACTTATTTATTTAGAGGCATGGAAGCTCTGTACTACCCATCATGTCCTTCAACTTACAGCATAAACAATGCTCCTCCCTCAGCCTTCTGACTAGCTAGGGCTTCAGGCATGTACCAATGTGGCCAGTTATAGGAAGGGATTTTTTTCTTTGTTTTGAGACAGAGTCTTACTATGTAGACCAGGCTGGCCTGGAACTCACAGAGAACTGCCTTCTGCCTCTTAAGTGCTGGGATTGAAGATGTGTGCCACTACACCTGGACTATAGGAAGCTCTTAAAACTGTATTTTCGGGCTGGAGAGATGGCTTGGCGGTTAAGAACACTGACTGCTCTTCCAGAGGTCCTGAGTTCAATCCCAGCAACCACATGGTGGCTCACAACCATCTATAATGAGATCTGGCACCCTCTTCTGGCCTGCAAATATACATGCAGACAGAATACTGTATACATAATAAATTAATTAATTAATTAATTAAAAAAGATACATTGTAGGCATATATAAAATTATCTATGGATAAATTAAAAAAACAAAAAAAAACTATTTTCAGGCCTTCACCTTTAAAACTTTTGCTGATTTGGTATTGGTGGTTAAATCTCTCGTTCTCAAGAGTAGGAGTCAGAAAGAAGGTGTACCTAGGTATCCTTGTAGGCACAGGACTTTAGAAACCAGTTTCTCTGTGAAGGATTTTACTTTAGGGGAGCAGGAAGGCTTGAGGCTTGGTCTTGGACTTTAAGTCAATCGCTGTCACAGAAAATCACTCTGTTGAACAGGAGGGAACTTCCTAGTGCCATAATGATCTGGAAATAAAGAAAAGTGTCTGTCTCTGGAGGAGGAGGGGGAGGGTTTGCTGGACTTCATCCACAGCATTCTCACTCCAGCTGGCAGGTCTCCCTGGGACTCTTCAGCGGCCTCTTGAGACCTTAGGCAGGAGCCTCCTTGGTCAGCCAGTGCTTTTTCTTCTAGTTTTAGGAAGTGCGGCCGCTCCTGGTTCGGGCTGCTGGCTGCTGGCAGGACTCAGAGCCGAGGTCTACTCCTAGGGACAGCCCCGGCTTGGCCTCTGTGTCCTCTCTCTGCACTTGTCCCCTAACTCGCAGCAGACTGCTCCTTTGTCCTGCCCAAGAAGAGACTCTAGAAGACTGAGGGAGGGTGGGCTGTCCAGAGCAGCTGCTCCTCTCTGAGGCTTCTTGCTCATGGCTAGTTGGCATGCAAGTGGGTTCCTGACTGGAGAGGGCATGGGCAGAAAGAACAGCTAAGGTCCTGTCTACATCGGTGGTCAGTGGAGGTCATCGCTGAAGAGGGCTCAGCCCTCTGAGGCAGCTACCTGCCTGTCCCCTGGGCAGAGAAGCTCAGCAGCATGCTTCTATGGGGACACCCCTTTGCCACCATGGTTCATTTTCAGGCGAGGAATTTTGGCACTAGGACACCCTAGAGCTTGGTCTGACTCTTCCTGAACTCTCTGTCTCTTGAGAGCCCGCCTGGGTGCTGGCTTCTCTTCCTCAGCCTTTGCAGGGGTGGCCAGTGGAGCATCCCCATAGACACGGTAGCCTCCAATCAGGCAGTATGTCTCTCCATGCCAGGCCATCTGGGCTTGTGCATGCTCTTTGTAGAGGACATGGTAGTATCCCGGGGAAGGAGGAGCTGTGGGAGGCACGGGTGCTGCAGAGAAAACCAGAACTCATCAGTCACTTCTGCTCTGTACCCTGTGCTGCAGAGTCCTTCCTCTCACATCCCTCTCTGGTTCTGGCTGAAGCCAGAACTATCTGCTTGGCCTCCCAGACACAGCCCTGCCTGTCACTGCTGTGGGTCCCCTTGGAGGGTGCTTCTGTAGAAGCCCTTGGCTTCTGGGGAGCCAGTGGCAGCTGTGGGAGGCCAGCCTGTGTGGCCCATCTCCATAAAGAATGGCGGAGCCTCAAGCTAGCTGCAGCTGAGACCCCCTGTTTCTCCTCCTACAAATGAGAGGGACTTCTAAAGGTCTGCCGTTTCTGAGCTCTAATGAGCATGTTTGGAAAAACGGTGTAAGATGAATTTGTTAAGAACTCTTCACACCCTGGTTGGCAGCTCCTCTTGGGATCCATTCATTCAAATCACACTCAACTGTAGCCCTATTTTAGCTAGATGTTGGCGTGCTTTTTTTTTTTTTGAGACATTGTCTTAACATAATGAAAGCTATAGCTGCAACTGGCCTTGAACTAACTGTGTGTGTGTGTGTGTGTGTGTGTGTGTGTGTGTGTGTACACTGTATGCCCACCTGTATGTGTATGTGCAGGCTCAGAGGCCAGAAGTTCGTGTCCTGTTTTCTTTCCTGTCACTCTTTATTTTTTTGTCTTTCCTTGGACCTGGAACTCCCTTCCCCCCAACCCTAAGCTAGAAATCAGCAAGACCCACAAACTTTCATTTCTTACACCCCCCACACCTGCACTCAGCTATGCATGAGACCATACCCAGCTTGTTGCCTGTGATCCAAGCTCAGGTCCTCACAAATGTGCAACAAGCATTCTTAACCACCACGCCATCTCTCCAGGCCCCCACCCACTTCCTGAGACAGTTGTTAATGTCCAGATTAGTCTACAACTCTTGGGCTCAAGCCATCTTCCTGCCTTAGTCTCCCAAGTCGCTGGGTCTGCCAAGCTCTGGGTCTGGTCTCTCAATGGCACCATTCCTGATTTCAAGCTGTACTGCTGAGCTATAGTAGTAAAACTACATGGTATTAGCATAAAAACAGACAGGTTGATCAATGAAATGGAATCAAAGACCCAAACATAAATCCGCACACCTATGGACATCTGATTTTTTTATACAGAAGCCAGAAATATACAATGGAAAAAAGAAAGCATCTTCAAAAAAATGGTGCTGGTCTAACTGGATGTTGTCCTGTAGAAGAATGCAAATAGATCCATCTCTATCACCCTGCACAAAACTCAAGTCCACTTGGATCAAAGACCCCAACATAAAACCAGATACATTGAACCTGATAGAAGAGAAAGTGGGGAATAGCCTCGGAGCCATTGGCACAGGAGACCACTTCCTAAATAGAACACTGGTAGCACATTCACTAAGATCTCAATTAATAAAAGGGACCTTGAAATTTGAAAATTGACAAGCTTCTGTAAGGCAAAGGACACAGTCAATAGGACAAAATGGCAGCCTATAGAATGGGAAAAGATTTTCACCAACTCCACATCTGTAAGAGGGCTAATATCCGAAATATTTAAAGAACTCAAGAAACTAGACATCAACAAATCAAATAATCCAATTAAAAATAGGGTACAGATCTAAACAGAGAATTCTTAACAGAGAAATCTCTACTGACTGAGAAACATTTAAAGAGATGTTCAAAATCCTTATGCATTAGGGAAATGTAAATCAAAACGACTCTGAGATTCCACCTTATACCCGTCAGAATGTCGAAGATAATAAACACAAGTGACAGTTCATGCTGGTGAGAATGTGGGACAAGAGGAACACTCTTTTGTTGCTGGTGGGCGTGCAAACTCGTACAGCCACTTTGGAAATGTGGCAGTTTCTCAGAAAATTGGGAATTGACCTATCTCAAGACCCAGCTATCCCACTCTTGGGGCATATACCCAAACGACACTCCATCATACCACAAGGACACATGCTCAACTATGTTCATAGCAGCATTATTCATAATAGCCAGAAACTGGAAACAACCTAGATGTCCCTTGACTGAAGAATGGATAAAGAAAATGTGGTATATTTACACAATGGAGCATTGCTCAGCTGTTAAAAAAAAATGACATGAAATTGAAGGCAAATGGACGCAACTAGGAAACATCGCCTGAGTGAAGTAACCCAAGCCCAGAAAGACAAACTTGGTATGTACTCACCTGTAAGTGGATATTAGGTGTAAAGTAAAGGGTAATCATACTACAGTCCACAGACCCAGAGAGACTAAGTAACAAGAAGGGCTCAATGAGGGATGCATGAATCTCCCGGGAAGGGAAATAGAACAGATTTTGCAGGTGGTCTGGGGGCAGGAGGGGGCGGGCAGGTGGGGGGTGGGATGGAGGTAGTGAGTACTGGGAGAGATAACGGAATTGGGGGGCATTTTGGTGGTGAGGTAGAAATCTTGTGCAATGGAAACTGCCTGGAATCTGCAAGGGTGACTCTAGCAAAGACTCCTAGTAATGGGGGATATGGAGCCTGAACCAGCCATCTTCTGTAACCAGGCAAGGCCTCCATTGGAGGGACTGGGACACCAAACCAGCCACAAAACCCTCCACCTACAATTTGTCCTGCCCGTAAGATGTGCTGGGGTAAAGGTGGTGCAGAAGTTGTGGGAGTGGCCAGCCAATGACTGGTCCAACTTGAGACCCACACCATGAGAGGGTGCCCATGCCTGACACTGCCTGGATGGCCCAGAGACCTAGGACATAACCAAACACAACTGGCAAAAAAGAAAGTCAGTGAAATGATCCCTAATGATATTCTGCTATACTCTAGCATAATCGTCACCAGAAAGGCTTCGTCCAGCAATAGATAGGAGCAGATACAGAGACCCACAGCCAAACGTTAGGTGGAGCTCAGGGAATCCCGAGGAAGAGGGAGAGGAAGGACTGTAGGAGCCAGAGGGGTCAAGGACACAATGAGACTATGGCCCACAGAGTCAACTAACCAGGGCTCATAGAGGCTCACAGAGACTGGAGGACAATCAGGGAGCCTGTGTGGGTCTGAGCTCTGCATATATGTTATGGTTGTGTAGCTTGGTGTTCTTGTGGGATTCCTAACAGTGGGAGCAGGGGCTGTCTGTCTACTATTTGCCTGCTTTTGGGACCCTCTCCTCCTACTAGGTTGCCTCATCCAGCCTTGATATGAGGGTATGTGCCTAGTCTTATTGTAACTTGTTATGCTGTGTTTGGTTGATTTCCTTGGGAGGCCGGCTCTTTTCTGTAGGCAAATGGAGAAGGAGTGGATCTGGGGGCGAGGAGAAGTCAGGGAAAGGGACTGGGAGGAGAGGAGGGAGGGGAAACTGAGGTCAGGAGTAATATATGAGAGATAAATAAATAAAGCTTTTAAAAAAGAGTGGTATTTGAACTTCTTAACCACCAAGCCATCATCTTGCCAGTTCCTAAACAGTAAATCAGAGAGAGAGAGAGAGAGAGAGAGTGAGAGAGAGAGAGATAGAGATTGAGAGAGAGATTGAGAGAGAGAGAGAGAGAAAAAAAAAGGAAGAAAGGTAGGTAGGACAGGTGTGCTAGTTCACGCCTCTGATTTTAGTGCCTGGGAGGCAGAGGTTGGAGGATTGCCACAAGCTGAGGCCATGGCTTAGCTACATGCAGAGTCTTGGCCAGCTGAGCTACATATTGAGATTGTCTCAAACAAAAACAAAACAGAACAAAATCTATATGTATAGCAGAATATCGTTAGGAATCATTACATTGACGATCTCCTCCCCACCCCCCCAGTCAAGTTTGGTTCTATCCTAGGTCTCTGGGTCATCCAGCCTCTGGATTCTGGTATTCTAGACAGTATCAGAGGTGGGCTTATTCTCCTGGCCTGGGTTTTAGGCTAGACAGTTCATTGGTTGGTCATTCCCTCAATCTCTTGATCACCCTTACACATCCCATAGGCAGGATAGACTGTAGGTGGAAGGTTTTGTGGCTGAGTTGGCTTCCTACTCCCTCTCTCCACTTGAAGTCTTGTCCGGTCACAGGAGATGGCCAGTTCAGGCTACTTATCCACTATTGCCAGGAGTCTTAGCTGGGATCATCCTTGTAGATTCCTGGGAGATTCCCTTGTGCCTGATATAGGCACTCTTGCATATATGTTAGTTATATAGCTTGGTCCTCTTGTGAGGCTCCTAACAGAGGAAACAGGGGCTGTCTCCGAATCTTTTACTGGCTTTTGGAACCCTACTCCTTATACTGGGTCGCCTAGCCCAGCCTTAATACATGGGGAGGTGCTTAGTCTTACTGCAACTTGATATGCCATGTTTGATGATACTCATGGGAGACCTGCCCTTTCCTAAGCAGAAATGGAGGAGGAGTGCATTGGGGGTGGGTGGGAACAGAGGGGTGGGGGTGGGAGGGAGGGACTGGGAGGAAAGGAGAGTGGGGCAACTGTGGCTTGGATGTAAAATAAATAAATAAACCAAGAAAACAAACAGAAAGTAAGAGTTTGAAGGTACTAGACATGCCTTTAATTCCAGCACTCGGAGGTGGAGGCAGGCAGATTTCTGAGTTCAAGGCCAGTTTGGTCTACATGGTGAGTTCCAGGATAGCCAGACCCAGAGCCATAGTGAGACGCTGTCTTAAAAAAGGGTGAAGAGGTCATTTTATAGCTCAAAGGGAAAGCTAAACTGATGAAGATTAGGAGCTTTTTAAATAAACAGTTGCCCAGAGATGACCTGTTATTTGGCCCCAATATTGAGCAGTCATAGTTGGTCTGAGTCAGTGTTAGACCATTTTTTTTTAACTCATGGCTAGAGAATTTCTGAGGGGTGACAGACAAGCCTAAGAGAAATATAGTCCCCAGTGAAGTTCCATGTATACCAAAGGCTCTTGTGTAGATGCCTGGTCTAGATTTACCTGAATAACAGCCTTCACAGGGGATAGAGGACAAGTTAGAGTTAATATAGAAGATTCGATCAGTCATTCTCAGACAGCCAGATTTGTGTCTAGTACAGAAACAATAGGAATGTTTTCCTAAAGGGTCCAAGTTTCTATAGTTACATTGCCATGGGAATGAAGGCTGTGATGTCATCACTGCCTGCTGTGGTCACATATGGAAACTTTTCCTTGAGGGATGTTTTAAGGAGAGCAGGGCAAAGGCAGAGAGGAACCCTGATGGGGCTCTTCCCCATGACCTGCGGATGCAGTCACTCCCTGTGGAGTACTTCCGGGTGGTTACAGCCCCAGCAGCTACTGGAGGCACAAATCCTGAGATCGGTCAGAGTGAAGATTAACCTCAGATAGCAAAATTGTACTTCCCTGCCTCTAAGCGATAGAGAGGCAGAAGTCTGGGTGGATTGGAGAGCCAGAGAGGGTGGGTGTGGTGGCGCACACCTTTGGTGCACTCAGAGGCAGAGGCAGGCAGATCTTTTGAGTTTGAGGCCAGCCAAGGCAACATAGCGAGACCCTGTCTAAAAAATAAATAAATAAAATCTGGACAGGTGTAAAAGACATACTAGTTAGCAAAAATAAAAGGCAAGGGCTGGAGAGATTGCTTAGCAGACAAGAACACCGACTGTTCCTCTAGGACCTAGGTTTAATTCCCAGCATCCACATGGTGACTAACAACAGTCTGTAACTGCAGTTACAAGGGGATCCAACAACTTCTTCTGGCCTTCAAGGGCACTGCATGATTGTGGTTCTCAAACACACATGCAGGCAAAGCATCCAGAAGCATAAAATACAAATCTAACTGCCCCCCTCGCACACACACAAAACCAGGCAGACAGGCTTCTATTGACCTTGTTTTGTCTGAAGAATACATTCATAGAACCTTTGTCTTTTTACAATTGAGGTCTCAAGAAAATCTAAGGAGCAGCTGTGTACGTAGAGCTGTTTTCAGAGTGCTCACCTAGCCTGCGTGAAGCCCTTGGCTCCAGCCTCAGCACCACATAATCCAGAATGCGTACTCTTGTAGTTTCTGCTCTTGGGAGTGGATGCTGCATGATCAGAAGTTAAAGGTCGTCGAGAATAATTTCCTCTTGGGGCTGGAGAGATGGCTCAATCTTTAAGAGCCTTCAGCAGTCTTGAATTCAATTCCCAGCAACCACATGGTGGGGCATGGCCATTTATAAGGAGATCTGCTACCCTCTTCTGGCATGCAGGTGTACATACAGATAGAGTGCTCATAGACATAAAATAAATCTTTTTTTTTTTCATTTGGAAATAGGATTTATTATTCAATTTCTCCTGTTTTCCATTATGCTTCAAAGAAATTATGTTTACAATCTGAAAAGAAGACAATATTTTACTGATAAAATGTTTCACCTAATCTTATTTGAGCATCAATGAGACAACTATGTTGGAAATATCTGTATTGTGCAAGGCTGTAACTTCATCTTGATCACCATATGAAGTTGGACAAAAGTAGACCCCACAAATCTGTCATGGCCTAAAACCCATAGTCACATTACACAAACACACAACAGATTTTTTAAAAAAAAAATCTCATGGCATTACATTATCTGGCATTTCTGGATAATTCCCTTAGAAGGTAACACTTCAAGATATTATGTGAAATGGATAACTGATAAGGACATGAAGATGCATGGAACTACAAATGATACACACATATCCACAGTACATCCGTTACACTGTGAAATATGCAGTTGATTGCCGATTATGCCATTTCATTACATTTCTTCTAGATAGATGAAAAATGGTTTTTTGGATACACACATGAGGTATTTAATGTTTCTTATATTCTCTTCTATTAAGCATTTGAACATTAATATTCTTAATATGTGTTGACAAAACAGCAAATGCTGGGAGCACATCATACACCCTTGGACTTGTACTCAGGAGACTGACACATGAGGATCATGAGTTCAAATGTATTTTTGACTAATTACTAGCATTAAAGCCAGGCTGGATGACAAACAACATTTCAAGGGAATTTGTGAAAAAATTATAGAAAATAAAACCAGGAACAAAAACCCACCACCCTTACACAGACACACTAACTTGGAAAGTATGATCACACATCTATAAGGAGATCTGCTGCCCTCTTCTAGCATGCAGGTGTACATGCAGATAGAGCGCTCAGACATAAAATAAATCTTTTTAAAAATTATTTTAAAAAAGAATAGTTTCCTCTCAATAAATAAATCTATTCATTTTTTAAAAAAGATTGAAGCAGGCATGGGCTCCAATACATGTAGTAGTAATAATAGAAGGCTGAGGTAGGAAGAACAGTATGAATTCAAGGGTAGCCTGGATTATACATAAGACCCTTTCCAAACTACTAAAAATACAAGTCACATATGCCACCACACCCAGCTTTAATCCCAGCATTTGTGAGACAGAGGCAGGAAGAGCTCTCTGAGTTTGAGACCAGTCTGGTCTACAGAGCAAGTTTCATGCCAGCAGTGACACCCTGTCTCAAAAAACAAACAAACAAAAAACCCAACAAAACAAAAAAAAATAACAATACAAAAAACCAAAACAAACAAACATAGGCTCTCTCTATCCTTGCCAAACTCACATAGTGAAATCTACAGGTGTGGAGGCTGGAGAGGTGGCTCAGAAGTTAAGAGCACTGGCTGCTCTTCCAGAGGTCCTTAGTTCAATTCCCAGCAACCACATGGCGGCTCATAACCACACTCTCTGTAATGAGATCTGGTGCCCTCTTCTGGACTGCAGGGACACATGTAGGCAGAACACTGTATACATAATAAACAAATAAATCTTCAAAAAAAGGGGCTGGGCGGTGGTGGCACACACCTTTAATCCCAGCACTTGGGAGGCAGAGCCAGGAGAATCTTTGTGAGTTCAAGTCCAGCCTGGTCTACAAAGTGAGATCCAGGACAGGCTCCAAAGCTACACAGAGAAACCCTGTCACAAAAAAAGACAAAAAAATCTTAAAAAAAAAAAAAATCTACAGGCGTATCCAAGGTCAGACAAATACTGTATTTGTCTTTAGACAAATTCCTTTTCACATTTACTTTTTGTTTGTTTGTCTCTGTGTGTGCCCATTTGCCACAGATTAGTGTTAAGGTCAGAGGACAGCTTGAGGTAGTTATCTCCTTCCACCATGTGGGTTGTTAGACTTGATGTCAGGTGCCATAATCATTTAATCAGTTCATTGACCCAGTTTCGGTATTTTTCGGCAACACTAGGGCTTCATATTATTCATTCTTGGATTCCAGATTTACAGCTTACAGAAACATGATGCCAAGCTCATCATATTTGTAAGTGTTGTAGGTCATTATATTTAAAGTTGTCACCCACTGGGAGGTTAAGGTGCTGCAAGGGAAAACAGTTGCCAGTGATTTTACATAGTGAGATTGGCAGAATATTTTTGTAGAAATAGTATTTAGTAGAAAACAGACTCATGACACAGTGACATAATACAAATAGACAATCTTTTCACCTCCCTTTTCAAACTGAACAAACAATAGTGTTTGAGATGCAGCTTAGCTCAGTGGTAGAACACTTGACCAACAAGCTCGAGGTCCTGGGTTAAACTGCCCGGAGGGCAAACAACCATGACAAGAAGAAACAACAACAAAAAACCCAAACAGTGCTTGGCTAGAGGGCTCAGTAGGTAAGAGTGCATACTTGCAGAGGACCAGAGTTTGGTTTCCAGAACCTTCATGGGAACATTCATGATTGAACGTAACTCCAGCTCTAGGGATCTCACTCACTCTTCTAACCTCTGGAAGTGCCTGCTTTATGTGCCCATACCTACACACAGACACACAGAAATCATTCAAAATTAAATAAACCTTAACAAAACAAAACGAAAACAAAGCAATCCAATCCAAGCCAACAAAATCCTACATATGATGGAGTGTGAATCCTCAAGATCTACCGAGTTCTGTTTGGATGGTGGTTACTGTTAGGCAAGTCTACACCAAACCATTATTAGCTAGGTGTAGAGGCACAAGTCTGCAGTCCTGGCATTGATCAGCCAGGTTAAGATCATTAGTGGTCCAGGTGTGGCAGCACATGCCTTTAGTTCTAGTGCTCAGGAAGCAGCAACATGCAGCAACATTTGTGAGTTGGAGGCCAGCCTGGTCTGTGCAGTAAGTTCCAGGACAGCCAGGCCTACATAAAGAGACTGGTTTTCTGTTTGTGTTTGGTTTTGGTTGTTTTTTGGAGACAAGGTTTCTCTGTATAGCCCTGGCTGTCCTGGAACTTGCTCTCTAGATCAGGCTAGCCTCAAACTCAGAGATCTTTTTGCATCTGCCTTCCGAGTGCTGGGACTAAAAGCATGTGCCACCACCGCCCAGGTAAGAGGCCCTGTCTTAAAAAAACCATTGGGGAAAAAAAAAGGGAAGAAGAAAAGGATCACTAGAGACCAACTTGAGCTAATTACACAGTGAGTTCAAGTCAATTGTGGGCTACATAGTGCCAACCTGTTTCAAAATACACAAATCATTTCTTGTCAGAAATCATGACATGTGGTCTATTGAGATAGCTAGGTGGATAAAGACACATGTCAAGCAAGTCTGGTGATCTTGGTTAGATCCCTGGAACACACAGAAAGGTGGAAAGAGAGGACTGTTTACACACAGTTGTTTTCTGACCTCCATACACACATATGATTAGAAGAAAAATAAAATCATGATATTATATAAAGTCAAAATTCACTTTATTTTTTTTAATATGTTAATCTCCAGTTCTGGCCAATAGCTTACTTTTCAAATCTCCAAACAGTTCATCATGTTTTCAGAGAGGCAAGGGGTTGTGTGGTGACCCAATGTCACCCACTGACAAGTGTGTTCAACCCTCCGGGGCCCCCAAGAAGATCCCTGATTGAGCATCTGATTCAAGCCAGCCAACAATTAGGCTTGTTGAGGCAAAGGGTCTTTCACCGAAGATGCTAGTCCTGGAAGGCTTCTCCTTCGACGGGCTGCCAGCTCAATTTTCTGAACTAGGCTCACATCCCAAGGATGGGTCACAAAACTGATGATGGTCCCTGGCACTTCACTGCCCACACGACCCACCCTTCCAGCTCTGTGGATGTAATCCTGCAGAGTAGGGGGGAAATCATAATTGACAACCAGTTCCACGTGAATGCTGTCTAGACCTCGTGAGGCTATGTCTGTGCAGACAAGTATGTCTTGGGAGCCCCTTTGGAAACTCTGGAAGATACCTGCCCTCATTGAGGCTGGCATTTGCCCTTGCAGCCTTAGATGTTGGATTCTGTGGTCATCTAGAATATATCCCAGCCAGTTCACAGTGCTGGAGCTGTTGCAGAACACCAGGACAGTTCCTGAGGGTTTCGACTTATTCGCTTTGTCATGCTGTTTGAGGATCTGAACCAGTTCTGTTACCTTCTCTGCTCCCTTTAGTCTCATAAATGTCTGTCTGACGTGGGGCATGATGCAGTGGAGCTTGGAGCTGGTGACGGTGGTTAGACAGTCTGGGCTGGCGACTTTACTCAGCAACTGGTTTACGCCTTGTGGAAACGTGGCTCCCACCATCACTAACTGAGCTTTGGGATTAAAGGGGTCTTCTAACTCATCTGGACTTTCTGCTATAAAACTCTTTCCCAAGATGTAGTCCACAAGTTCCAGGAAGCTTTCATCTAGCAATGTGTCTGCTTCATCTAACACTACAAAGGAAAGATGCTGTAAGCTGATCAGTTGACTTTTCAGGGCCTTCCACAGAGCCCCTGGGGTGGCCACAAGTACATCCGCTGACGACAGTTTACACAGCTGCAATTTGAGCTTACCCATGCCGAGGCCTCCTCCAAGCTCTATCACCTGCAGGCCCAAATACCTACCCAATGACTGGGCCACAGCCTTCACCTGTTGGGCTAATTCTCGGGAAGGCACCAGAACCAAGCCCCGGGGAGCCGCGGAACTGCGGGAGTCCAGGTCTGGCCTGCTCAGGAGACGTTGAAATAGGGGCAGTAGGTAGCTGAGAGTCTTGCCACTACCGGTTTCGGCAGCGCAAAGAATGTGGCGTCCGCGAAGCAGCTGGGGGATGGTTTTCGACTGCACTGAGGTTGGTCGAACGACTTCGGGTGCAGCCTCCTGAAGCGCGAGCAGCACTCGGGGCTCCAGACCCAGGTCCACGAAACTGCCACGGGACGAGAGGTTCGTCAGGGCGGGCGCCTCTTGCTGCACTCGCTCTATGGAAAAATGATCCTGACGCGAACGCCGATGCTTCCAGCCACGCGAAGCCAGTGGCGCGCACTCCCAACGCCCCAGCGTGAGGCGCGCGGGCTGGTTCAACTCCGGCCGCCGCGCCGAGACCAGCAGGGGGCCAGGTCGCACGAGCACCGGTCGTGGGCAACTCCCACGATCGCTCTGTCGCCCTTGCTGCCGTCGCTGCAGAGCCCGCGGAATGCGCACCACTGGCAAGGGCTCGTCGGAACCGCGCACCGCTATGTTCCGTCGGGGCTCCAGAAGCGATCGAACTGCTGGTGACAACAGCCGCGTCGGCCGGGCTAAAGCCATGTTTCCCTTGATGCCGAAGAGGCGCATGCTAGTGACGTCAAGCACGCGACCGTGGTCTTGAGTACGGTGGCTGGCGCGGCTCAGTGTGGCGTGTGGCGTGAGGCGCTGCAGCACCCTAGGAAGGAGGGAGGATCCTTAC